>PPLW03000055.1:0-94221 GCA_003707895.3 Ambrosiozyma pseudovanderkliftii
TTGTCTAGATGTATATATGTTTTGAACCTCATACAATAAGGTTTCCTGTTAAGGTGGTTTTATTATTTTCCTGAAATAAACAGTCACCACACAGTTATGTCTAAATTGTCATTATTTACCATTTTTGAACTATGAGGATCCACCACCACTACTGTGTAGGTGATGTTTATTATTTATTATGGTATGGTATGGGTTAATTTAATATGGGTATTGTTTATTTATTGCTATTTTTGATATTTTTCTCTTTGAATTTACTTTAGTAAAATTAGTAGGATAGATTGGTTTGTTATTTGTTTGTTGTTATGAAAAAAAAGTTAATGAAGTTTATTGCTTATTTTTTTATGATTGGATTAAGTGTTTTCTCTTTTTAACAAGAATTCAAGTGTTCAATTGATTGCTTAAAAGATTTGAAATTGAATTGTTTTTCCCTTTTCTTTTACCTCTTTTTTCTTTTACCTCTTCTTTTTTCTTTTCTTTCCCTTTCCCTTTCCCTTTCCCTTTCCCTTTCTTTATATCATATCATATCATATCATTTATTAAATTGTATCAATTCAATTGGTATTTTCTTTAAGAAAGGATAAGATTATATATATACCACAAAAGAAAAAGAACAAAAAAAAGGAATTTGTGATATCCATCCATTAAACAAACAACATTTCAACAATTTTACATACAAGTTTTGTTTTTTTGTTTTTAATAAGTTTTATTCCTCTTATTGATTTCAATTCCAAATTTCTCCAATTTTTATATTAAATTCAATTCATTTTTCTAGTTAATTAATTATCTTTCAAATTTTCGATTCTTACTATTATTATTAATTTTTTTTTTTTTTTAATTATTATTATTCCCTTTTCTCCCCACATCTCTTTACTTCTTTCTCTGTGTTCTCTCATATAAACAATTAAACAAACATGAGTGAAATTAAAGTGTTTCCAGAACCAACAGAACAAGATTACAACGGTGAAGTTGATGAAGATGAAATTCAACAATTGGCTAGACAATTCACTCAAACATCTGTCGTTGACCCAGCTAAATTAGCTGCTCAATCAGTTCCAAATGCAGATGATGGTACCAGTGGTGAAGCCATTAAAAGAATCAATTCTGTCTTGTCCAGACAATCCACTAGATTGTCTCAACTTTCTGTGGAGGGTGTTGAACCATTCGATGCTGAAAACAAGAAATTGGATCCAGACAGTGATGAATTCTCTGCAAAGCATTGGATTAAAAATTTAAGAGCCATGCAAGACAAGGATATTGATTATTACAAACCTTACAAATTGGGTGTCGTTTACAAGGGTTTGAGAGCTTATGGTGCATCTCAAGATTCTGATTTCAAAACCGATGTCATTAACGTTATCGAGAAGGGTATCAGATCCGCCTATGATTTTTGTGTGCCATCATCTGATCACGTTGACATTTTACATCCAATGGATGCATTGATGACTCCAGGAAGTTTAACTGTCGTGTTGGGTAGACCTGGTGCTGGTTGTACTACCTTGTTAAAGTCCATCTCTGCTCAAACGTATGGGTTCAAATTGGACAAGGAATCCAGAGTGTCATACGATGGATTGACTCCACATGAAATGGTGAAACATTACAGAGGTGATGTCATTTACAATGCCGAAGTGGAAACCCATTTCCCTCATTTAACCGTTGGTCAAACTTTGAACTTTGCATCTTCAATGAAGGTTCCTCAAAATAGACCCGAAGGTATCAGTAGAGATACTTATTCTCAACATTTTACAAAGGTATGTTAAACATTAAAACTTTCATTTTAATTTTTTTTTTATTATTATTATTATTTGGTTCAATTTGAATTCTCTTATCCCCATACCATCATATCATCATAATCATGTCATATCGAACAATTATACAATACAATTATACACTACAATACCTTTATCTATTCATTCATTCATTTAATCAATCAAAAGTCATTTTTTATTGTTTATTTATATTATTGGCCCTTCCTCATTATTATTATTATTGTTATTATTATTGCTTCCGCTTTAAATTGCTTCCGCTTTGTTTGTTTACAATAATGAAACTGAGGGTGGGTGGACCAAAAAAAAAATTTTTTTTTCCTTTTGAGGAGAGGGGGTGGCGATGGGTGATTATTATTCCCTGCAGAGACAAATACAAAGAGAAAGAGAATTTCCTATTGTGTGCCAAAGATAAACAATGACAATTTAAAAAAAAACATAATAATACTAACTAATGCGAAATTTTTACTTTCTACTTACTTATATTATAGGTTTACATGGCTATGTTTGGTTTATCCCATACTTTCCATACTAAAGTTGGTGATGATTTCGTTAGAGGTGTCTCTGGTGGTGAAAGAAAGAGAGTGTCCATTGCCGAAGTGTCACTTTCCGGTAGTAAAATCCAATGTTGGGATAACTCCACTAGAGGTTTGGATTCTGCATCTGCTGAATCCTTTGTCAAGTGTTTGAAATTGTCATGTGAAGTTTTGGACACTACATCCATTGTCTCCATTTACCAATGTTCTCAAGGTGCCTACGATATGTTTGACAATGTCATTTTGTTGTACGAAGGTAGACAAATTTTCCATGGTAGCACTCAAAAGGCTAAGGCCTTCTTCGAAAAACAAGGTTGGGAATGTCCAGCTAGACAAACCACTGCCGATTTCTTGACTTCATTGACTTCCCCATTGGAAAGAACTGCCAAGAAGGGTTGGGAGACTAAGGTTCCAAAGACTCCGGAAGAATTTGAATCTTATTGGAAGGCCTCCCCTGAATACGCACAATTGATTCAAGACATTGACAATTACTTGGCTGAAACTGATAAAAACAAGGATACCTTTTACGAACAATTGTTTGAATGTAAGAGAGCCAAGCAAGCTAAACACGCTAAACCAAGAGAACCATACACTCTTTCTTATAAGTTGCAAGTGAGATATTTGACCATTAGAGCTTTCCAAAGATTGAGAAACAATATGACCCTTCCTGTGTTTACTGTGTTTAATAACTTTGTCATGGCTTTGGTTAACGGTTCTGTGTTTTACAATTTGTCTAACACCACTGGTGATCTTTATAACAGAGGTGCTTGTTTGTTCTTTGCCTGTTTGTTTAACTCTATGATGTCTCTTTTGGAAGTGTTTGCCCTTTACGAATCTAGACCAATTGTCGAAAAGCATCGTCAATACGGTTTCTACCATCCATCTGCCGAGGCGTTTGCATCCATTATCTCTGAAATTCCAACTAAATTGTGTACCTCTTTGTGTTTCAATGTGACTTTGTATTTCATGGTTAACTTGAGAAGAACTGCAGGTAACTTTTTCTTTTATTTCTTTGTCGGTGCTCTTTCCTTGTTTGTTATGTCTCATTTGTTCAGAACCATTGGTTCTTGTACCAAGTCCTTGTCACAAGCCATGACTCCAGCTTCCTTGGTGTTGTTAGGTATGTCCAATTATGCCGGTTTCGTTGTGCCAGTCAACTATATGTTGGGTTGGTCAAGATGGATCAATTACATTAATCCAATTGCTTATGTCTTTGAAAGTATGATGATTAATGAATTCCACGGTAGAAAGATTGACTGTGATACCATGGTTCCAACTGGTGGTCCATACGATAACGTTGGTCCTGAAAACAGAGTCTGTGCTCAAGTTGGTGCCGTTGCTGGTGAAGATTTCTTGGATGGTGATAATTATTTGAATGAAGCCTTTTCTTACAACAATTCCCATAAATGGAGAAATGTCGGTATTGCCATTGGTTTCTTGCTGTTCTTCTTGTTGACTTATTTAGTGGCTGTGGAATTTAACCCATCTGCCAGACAAAATGGTGAAAAGATTATCTTCTTGAAGGGTACTTTGAACAAGATGAAGAAGGAGAGAGCATTAGCTGCCAAGGATATCGAAAGCTCTGCTGAGACTAAGACTGCCGCTTTGGCCACTTCTGAAGAGTCAAGTGCCGCTGACAATGACGACATTGACTTGGAAACTGGTGATAACATTTTCCACTGGGAAAATGTCTGTTATGATATTCCTTACAATGGTGGTACTAGAAGATTGTTGTCCAATGTCGATGGTTGGGTTAAACCAGGTACTTTAACTGCTCTTATGGGTGCCTCTGGTGCTGGTAAGACTACTCTTTTGGATGTGTTAGCTGCCAGAGTTACCATGGGTGTGGTTACTGGTGATATGTTGGTCAATGGTAGACAGAGAGATACCTCTTTCCAAAGATCCACTGGTTACGTGCAACAACAAGATTTACACTTGGATACCTCCACTGTGAGAGAGGCATTGAGATTCTCTGCTTATTTGAGACAAAATGCTTCAATTCCAAAGGCTGAAAAGGATGAATATGTTGAAAAAGTCATTCACGTTTTGGAAATGGAAAAGTATGCTGATGCCGTTGTCGGTGTTCCTGGTGAAGGTTTGAACGTTGAACAAAGAAAGAGATTGACCATTGGTGTTGAATTGGTGGCTAAGCCTAAGTTGTTGTTGTTCTTGGATGAACCAACTTCTGGTTTGGATTCCCAAACTGCTTGGTCTATTTTGTGTTTGATTAAGAAACTTTCCAAGGCTGGTCAAGCTGTCATGTGTACTATCCATCAACCTTCTGCTATGTTGTTTTCTCAATTCGATAACTTGTTGTTGTTGAAGAGAGGTGGTGAAACTGTTTACTTCGGTGAAATTGGTAAGGATGCTCAAACTTTGATTAGTTACTTGGAAAGAAATGGTGCCGTTCCATGTCCTCCAAAGGCTAACCCTGCTGAATGGATGTTGGAAGCCACTGGTGCCACTCCAGGTTCTAAGGCTGATCACGATTACCATCAAATTTGGATGGATTCCCCAGAACACGCTGCTGTTCGTGCTGAATTGGATAGAATGGCTGTGGAATTGCTTGAAAAGCCAGATTTGGATGTCGAAAACCAATCTTCTTCTTACGCTTCCTCCATGGCAAGTCAATACTACTATGTTACAAAGAGAGTGTTTGAACAATATTGGAGATCTCCTGCTTATATCTGGTCTAAATTGTCCTTGGTTATCTTGGCTAAGCTTTTCAACGGTTTCACTTTCTTCAAGGCTAACAACACCATTCAAGGTTTGCAAAATCAAATGTTTGCTTTGTTTATGTTCTCATCTGCCTTTGCCACTTTAGTCGAACAAATGCTTCCTTATTTCGTTGCTCAAAGATCTTTGTATGAAGCCAGAGAAAGACCTTCCAAGACTTTCAGTTGGTTCCCATTCATCACTGCTCAAATCACTGCCGAAATTCCATGGATGACGTTTACCGGTACCGTTGCCTTCTTCTGTTTCTACTACCCTGTCGGTTTCTACAGAAATTCTGATTTAACTGACGATCTTCATGAAAGAGGTGCTCTTTTCTGGTTGTTTATTGTTGAATTCTTCTTGTTCTCCTTCTCTCTAGGTCAAGCTTGTATTGCCGGTGTTGAAATTGAACAAAATGCTGCTAACATGGCTACCTTCTTGTTTGCCTTCTGTTTGATTTTCTGTGGTGTTTTGGTGTCTAAGACTGCCTTACCAGGTTTCTGGATTTTCATGTACAGAGTGTCTCCATTCACTTACTGGATTGATGGTATTATGAATGTTGCCTTTGGTGGTACTGAAGTTGTGTGTTCCAAGAGTGAATTGGTTGGTTTCAAACCATACGGTGGTTCCACTTGTGGTGAATACATGGCTCCATATATGTCCGTTGCTGGTGGTTACTTGGTTGATGAATCTGCCACTGATGTTTGTTACTTCTGTAAGATGAACAACACTAATGTTTACTTGGATTCCGTCAATGCTAGAGCTATCACTAGATGGGGTAACTTTGGTATCTTCTGGGTGTATATTATCGTTAACATCATTGCCACTATTGGTATTTACTGGTTGGTTAGAGTTCCAAAGAAGACTGATATCTTTGCCAAGTACAAGGGTGCCTTCCATCACTTCTTTGAAAAATACTCTTCTTACAGAGCTGCTAGAAATGCATTCTTCAAATCCAAGGTTCCTCACTTTGAACGTGAATCTAGACACGATGATTCTGGTGTTTTGACTTCTTTGAGAGAAAGAAGAAGAAACATGAAGGATGCTTACAGAAAGAGACACAACCGTTAGTTTGTTTTTCCCTTCCTGTTCCATAAGGAAATCAGAAGTTTCAGTTTTATCTTTGGGAACTTCATACATAATTAATTTTTTTCAGTTTTTATCTTTTTTTTTTAAATAAAGGTTGTATTTTTTTTTTTTTGACTCTTTGTTCTTTTCGAATATAAGACAGAAAAGATAATAGATAACCTTTGCCCCCTTCTTACCCCCCCCCCCCACTTTTTTAACACTTTTATTACTATCTACCTACTTTTGTTGTTTTCATTTTGATTTTTTAATCTCCTGTGATTGCTTTTTGTAATATTCTATAAAAAAATCTATTTAATATAAAACATATTAAAGTGTAGATCTAAAAGAAATGAAAATCATTCATTTCCCTGGTTGTGGTTTCTTTTTCTTTGGTTTAACCTTGTTTTGAAATTCAATCCATGTTGGCTTCAATCCGTAATCTTCCACTAAGGTATCTTGAACAATCTTATTATGTGGTCCTTGCACGGCGACTTCCACCAATTTTGGATTAGCAGTAGTCTTCGTCACAGTGGCGGAACCTGAACATTTAATCTTTAATGAAGACGACAACTCTTGTGGATCTATGAAATACTCCTCCATTCCGACAACCTTTGTAATAATCTTTCTACCAAACTTTAGTTGTTCAACGGTAACCTTAACGGTTGGAATTTTACCCTTCTTTGGTTTAGTCTTTTCGTAATCATCCATTGATTCCATAATTTTGTAAAACTCCTGGAATCCATTCTTTTGAACTAACCCAGCAACGGCGGCACGTTCAATAGTTTGTGCATTACTTTTCAATAATGGCGCTAACACAGAATCGATCTTGATATGTTTCTTGTTTCTCTCATCAGCCAAATTTTCCTTCTGTATGTACTTGACCGTCATTGCCTTAATGTCCTGTGATTGATAATAACTATTATAATTTAGGTCCAATTTGTTGAATAACATTCTACTGTTAGGACCTGGTTTGTACAATTGTAAAACGACAAGCTTTTCTCTAGCAATGCCAGTTTGCTTTCCTGGTGTGGTTGGTTTCTTACCAATTTTGTATGGTTCAAAATGGGCAAGTCTTTCGTGTGTTTTGTCTGCAAGTTTTAAAATACTCAAATCATCATCCTTCCCCTTGACCTTTAATAATTGTAGTTTCTCCATGGCTTTTAAAAATTTGGCAGTTTTCCTCCAAGAGGTCTTTTTAATATTGACTTGATTGTGGTCAACAGGAGGTAAGTTCTTCAAAACGTGATTAGCCATGAAGTTTGAAGCAGTTATTGGAAGTTCGATTTTATCTTGAGTGATAGAGTAAATCACCGAACGAATGAAGAATTCGTCAACATCTTCAGTTTTCATCTTGTACGCCTCCTGCTCTTCCTCATCTTCATCGGACACAATCTCTAATTGTTTAACCTCTTCCGTTGTGCCATCAAGAATCTCACTTTCATTAATCTCTGGTTCTTGTATCTGTTCATCACTTTCAGTATTAATGGAAACACCAGCAGTAGTTGTCGTTTCTGTTTCTGTTTCTGTTTCCGTATTGCCAGCTTGTTCTTCAGGTTCGGCCTTTAATGCTGATGGTAACTTGATGTCACCATTTGAAGGCACTTTCACTTTTCTACCCGCTGTCTTGTAAAGTTCATCATCCACTACTTGTAAAACATCCACTGCGATACCGTTTAAACCAACAACCTCGGTCAACTTGTACATATCAACACCGCAATACCCAACAGCGATGGCGACCTTTGGATTTGAAATGTTAGCAACTGTACAAAGAGCACCTCTTTTTAATCTTTGATCAAATGGGGGTAGTGTACCTGGTACCATCAAATTCGAACCATTCAGCAACCGTTCAATGACGAAATCATGGGTGTAAATCACTGGTAGTAAAAATGGAGCTGTCCACAGGGTAAATACCGTCGGCACCATTTGTGAATCTCTCGGTTTAAACCACAATGGCAGTCCACCTTCATCCGTGTAAATCGTACCCTTCCCACCAGTGGCGGTCTTGAAAGTGGAGTGTTTAATGCTATTAGGTAGTATTGCAACTGCAATATCTGGTGTGATTAATTTTTCATCAATGTTAAAGTCTTGAATGATGGAGTGGTAAATTTTTTTCTTTTCAGAGTTCTTAACATTTGACAGGGATTTTATACCTGTATCTTTTTTAAACATCGTTGAAGTTTTTATAATCTTAGATGGTCACCGGTAACTGAATCACAAACAAGACTTCCCATTGGAAAGAAATTGTGAATCATCAAAAAGAAAATGGTTATTTCATAGCAAAGTTTGCTTTCGAAAAGAGACTCAAAAAAAGACTGTGAAAGGCTCATCTTTCAGCGCGTTGAAATGTTTCAGGGTGGAAAAGAAACAAAGACTCTCTACTTTAAAGAGATTTATTCGTTTGGGGTACAATTGTCTGACTCTATATCTATCAGGGCAATTATTATTGGTAACTGATACAATGTTGGACTCTAAGATCAAGATAATAACACGTGATAAATTGCCGTTCCCTCTTTCCACTGATAATAACTTTCAAATATGTCCGACAATGGACTTGATCTGTTTCCAGTTGAGTGGGAACACGATTTGGGTGTATAGATTACAACATACAAAAGTGTGGACCATTGAACTACCGGATGATGATACAGATACAGAGATTCAATCGTTTACATGGAGACCAGATGGGAAAGTGTTTGCGATTGTGACTAACAAAGGTTCCGTGGTTTTGTATGATTCAAGAAATGGTGAACCAATCATGGATATCAAGATGGATCAAGCTGTTGAGGTTTCCAATTGGCTTGTGGAAGAAGAAATTACAAACAATACAGATAAGAAAGAAATCACAGATCTCACACTGTGTGATTTGAATATTGAAGGTTCACTTCCGAGATTGATAGCATCTGTGGGTACAGATGGTTCCAAAAAGGTGATGGATGATAAAGTTATGAAATCAGAAGATTCAGATCTTGACTTTCTCATAGTTGGGTCTGAAGGGGCATTCATCACCATCATCATCTTTGGTGTTTTCACTATTGAATCATTTCAATTGCCTCAATTAGTCGGGCAATATGCTTCCATTCTGTCAATTGAATCAAGCTCTAACCTCTCATCACATTTCATCCTTGTACAAAACGCTGAGGGTATATCTCTTCTTAAACTGAACACCAATTTTGTCCAATCATTCGGTCGTTATCTTCCTATAATCTCACAGGGTTGCTCAAAGTTAGTTGGTTTGCTGATTCATATTAAGGAATCGATCGATAAGTTGAAATCAGATCGCAAACCATTCACTGATTACACTACAAGAATCATGGATTTGCTAGCTAATGAAATCAAAGAACAAGCCCAGGCTCAAGCTGGAGAAGCAGGTGCACCGATTGCAGAAGATGATGATGATGATGACACAGATCCAACTTATGATTTGCACGATCTGTTACTAACAGGTATTCTATCTGAACCTACCAAAGTGTGGTTGACTGATTATTTGGGTGACAGAGGTATCAAAAGATGGATAAAGTTGGGTAAACAGTACTTTGAGGGATCTAGAAACACAATTTTCCATAGATTCATCCTCTCCTTGGAACATATGATAGTCAATTTAACGCAGCTTTTAGGATTGGCTAGATGGAAAGAAAACGAAGAAAAATTAGGATTAGATGAAACTATGATCAATAAAGCCATTGAATTATCTGGAAACTTGCTTAAACATTGTTACCGTGTGATGACCAAGCTTAGTGAAGAACAGAAATACTTTGAAAGTTTGATCAGTTGGTTGGAAGCTATCTTACTTGATGTGACAGAGGATGAGAAAAGTTCTGAGCCGGTTCACACAAGAAATGTCATTCAATTCTTAAACTCATATGGATCCAAGGTCGATAACAATGAAGAGTTTACCATTCAATTCGATGCATTGAATTCGCAATTAGAGGAGGTGTTTCAGAAAGTCAAGGCTACAATGAGAAAGGGAATCAGTTCAGATACTATGATTCAAGTGGCTGATTTTTCTGAGGATGCTAAAATCAAATTGTTTGATGATGGACACGGTGGTAAAAAGAATGTTGGTCTCATTTCCTTGGTAAAGGATTCTACCATTGAATATTTGAAGTTTGATTGCAACACCATGGCAATTAAAAGTATTGTTGTGCCGTTTGAATCATTGATTGGATCGTATGAGAAGATCATCAACACCCAAGTGTGTGTTTTAGATTTCGTTTCCACATTAGTGTTGGTCAATTATAAGACTGGTGATGTTGCATCGAAAAGTAGATTGTTGCTGTTGAATTTACAATCTAATTCATGGACTAGTGAAGGAGGAATAAACAAGGAAATTCCTATATCTGAGGGTTTGTTAGGGTTTGTTCCGAAGTACATGACTTCCAATAGAGGAATTATTTGCTTATTAGATGCAAGTAGACAGGAATACGCCGTGATTCAGTTATAGATGAATTTGTGACATTGCTTTACTATATACAAGACTCTATAAAAATATTTGTAACAAATTTGAAAAAGAAAAAAATCATAATTAAACATATCTACATGTAGTAGCCTTTAACTGTTTCAGAGACATCGTGGATCGTCTTCATTGTTTCCGGTATTTCAATTGTAGCATCGTCTTCTATGATGAATGTGTGCCTTAAGAATTGATTATAACCAGATCTCATCATTGGATTCAATTCAAAATAGTTTGATTTTGTCAAGTCATTAAGGTATCGAAGATCATTCTTTGATATTGGTTCAGATTTCACTAGGTAGTCTCTTATGTTATTTAAAACCTTGTACACATGGTTATTAATCCTATATGGGACTAGTGGTTCACCATATACCGTGTGTGGTAGAACCACTTCATACGTAGGATACTTTGATGCAAAGAGGTCTTTCATTGTATATTCGATTCGAAGTTTCACAAATAAATGCTTGTATGGATGTTTCGGTGATTCAATTATGTAAGAATGGTTTCTGACACTTTTCCCATTGTCAGAAAGAGTCGTTTTTAGTCTCCGTAATGGTTGTTGGTTCTTGTATGATTCAAAAGTGTCAAAGTATCTCTTCACTAAATCAGGTTGGCTTGTCTTGAATACATTTATGAAATGCCTCACAGAGATTAAACATCCATACACTTCAAGAAACCGTGTTTTGTTTTTCACACCTATGTTGTTCATTTTGATGAACTTGTACACCCAATCTGGGTATCTGGACTTTATATCTTGACTGAGAACAAACGACACTCTCAACAGTTCTTCAATGGTGTCTTTGTTGCCATTCAATTGAACCAACTGTAATTTCCTGATAAAGTCCTTCCCCGTTTCCAATCTCTTATACAGTGGACATTTGTTATCGTCTAACGGTTTTGTGAATTGAACCTTGGTGTAGTGTTTCAACCTTTCCATTGTCAACTGATCTAAAGGTGTTTTAGTGATGCATCGTAAAATTTTCCGATGAAATCCCAGAATGACCTGCCTTTCCGTGATGTTTATATATTGAAGCATTGTTATATACCACTATTGACCATCATTAACCAATATATACTTATCGAAGTATTAATATATGAATAACTGTAAAGGTATATATTTATATATTTAGATATATAAACATACCGGTGGCCATTGTCTTTTCTTGTCTAAGAGAAAGGTGAATGGATGAAGACCCGCTTCGCTAAATTTGACTAAACGGGAAAAATTTACGAAAATGAAAACAAAACAAACCATTGATTTGGCCAGGTTTCCTTGGTTGGTCCTTGTTCTAGTTATTGTTATTGTTGGTTAACTACACCCTTTCTCTTGAAAATACTTGCCAAAAGATCAAATATAGCTAGCAAATTTAACAGAATACACATATACACAGATGTCGTCATTTCCTATAAATAAATCAAGAATAAACCCAAACAAAGAAAACTCAACACATAATATAAAACAACAACAACAGCAGCAACAAAGGGCACACCCTGGACCAAAGAGACAAATTCACAATGAAAACTCTGTGTTTGCAACTAAAAACACTCTTGCTAGGGCTAGTTCATCTAGTTTATCATTGACCAGAAAGTCTTCAGCAAATGCACTACGAGCCAAGTCAACAAACTCACTTTTATTCAAGACATCATCAGATCAATTGCAACAACTTCAAGACAGACAAACAACAGCTACAACCACGAATACCCTTGGTGGGTTCAACAAGGCTCGTAAGACTACAAGTACTGTGTTGAGTGATATATTTGAATCAGACCGGTCCCAGGAGTTTACAAAACAGAAATTAAACGTTGACAGAGACTCTCCTCTTTCCAATGCCAGTACAAGAAAACAACAACAACAACAACAACAACAACAAAAACAAAAACAAAACATAGATGCCAATAAGGATTTATTTGAACAGTTAAGACGGGAGATGCAATTGGAAGAACGGTCATCATACATTGAAGATAAACTGAAATTACCAAGTTTTGACTCTGAAGATGAAATTGAAATTGTCCCCGCCGCCGATGGAGAAGAATCGTATGAACCTGATCACACGCAATCAATGCCTAAGAAATTGCTTGAAGATGTCTTTGTGAATAACCAACAAAGTAAGGTTCCATTCGATGATCCATTAGAATTGGATTTGGATTTGTCGGAATTACGGGAACACGAAGATTCATTGAATTTGGATCTTGGAGACTCTAGTGGGATCGGTATGGAATTGGCATTTGAATTCCCGGAAACTGGTGAAGAAACAGAGGAAAAGAAACTGCAAAAGATACTAGAGTCATATGAGCATAATAAATACAAGCCTACTAGATTGTAATATAGATGTGTATTTCTGGTTTTTCCTCTTTTTTCTTTTCGTTTCTTTTTTAATTACATTTACTAAATCAATAAATGAATATTTGTTTTTCTATTTCGTTATACAGTTTGTGTATTGTAATTAATTAATCGATTAGGTAGTATTAACAGTATGGAAAACAAAATATCTAACATCACTATGTACAAAATATAAATTATAAATTAGCGGACTGGATAGGCGGTATTAGTAAAAATGGTATGAAATAAAGAGTTAGATGTAGTTTTTTGTTTAAGAAAACCAACCACTGAACCAACCTCCTTGTTCCTTTTTAGCATCAACGCCAAAGTTTTTAATTTCAGTGTCATAGAAATAAGAATTAAAGGTCTTTGGTAACATGTTCTTTGATTTCACTCTGAATGCCACATTGACAACTTCATCTTCAACGTTTTGATCATTCAACAAATCAACATAAGCATCATCATCGTCATCGTAACCATTGTTCTTTTTCCCGTATGAAATGTCCAACACTGATTTCAATTTATTAATGTCATTCTTTTCAAGGAACCAATTATCCTTAGGGAATTCAATCTCTATACCAATGTACAAATCACCGTGTCTTGAATACGTGTCTAGTATTGGCATTCCCTCATCCTGTACCACTATAGAATCGCCTGGCTTTAACACTTTCCCTACTGGCACAGTCACTGATAATTGTCTATCATCTAAACTTTTCACCAATTTCTTGTTCTTGAAACCACACAAGGCGTCAACCAATGGGATACTGATCTTTGTGTAAAGGTCATCACCTTGTCTTTGGAATTTTTCATGTGGTTTACATTTATACTTCAAGATGGCATCACCAGCTCTCATTCCAGGTGCCTCATCAGCTTCACCTTTCAACACAATTTCACCCTTAGCCGGTGAACCCTTTGGAATGGTGAATTCCAACAATTTGGACTCTTGAATCACACAGGCACCTTTACACTTCTTACATCTGTCCTTGACTCTGTAATAATGGCCCTTACCCTTACAAATGGTACAAGTGACAACATCCTTGATGGCCATACCAGGGGTGATGTATCTTATCTTCACAGTTTCACCCTTACCCTGACACGAGGGACAAGTCAATTGAATGGCAGTTTTCTTAGCACCTGTACCTTTACATGAGGGGCACAGTTTATCTCTTGTCGAATTTGATTTGATTATCTTTCCCAGGTACAACTCTTCCAATGTCACCTCCACTTCCAACACAGCGTCTCTGGTCTTTGTTGGGTTATCGTAACTTGTGTAATTGGTTCGTCTAGCCGCTCTCTCTGTGTTGTTCATGTTATTGAAAAACTGTGCAAAATCATTAGGGTTAAAATCGTAATTGGATCCACCGAATGCAGCTCCACCGAACGTTGATTCAAAATTGTTTGCATTGGCACTGGCGGGTATGGATCCATCGGTGGTTCCATAAGTGTCATAATGTTGTCTCTTTGAATCATCCGATAACACTTCATATGCGTTTTTGATGTTTTTGAAATGATGTTCAGATGATTCTCTTTCCTCTTCAGGGACTTTATCTGGGTGGTATTGAAGTGCTAATTTTCTATATGCCTTTTTGATCTCTATCGAAGTTGCCGTCACCTCCACTCCAAGTATTTCATAAAGGGTCTTATCTGCATCTGGTTCATTCACTAAATAACAATAAACAAATATTTTAGTTATTATTGTTAGTAATGATTGCTGGATGGATATGGTTAAAAAAATTGATTGAAAAAAAGATACATACTTGTGATTGCTTATTATTATATGAGAGATGATCACTGGACAGAGGCAAAAGGAAAGTACCAACAAGAAAAAAGGGGAAAAAAAAGAAAAACAAGTGCTCTGTCAAAATAAAAGTGTTCAAATTCAAATGAAATGATATGACAACGGTAATTTATCAGGTATCCTTTGAAGTCAACAACAGACCATTGTATCGTTTAAAACATTGATGTTTGTCCCTTTTGTTTGTTTGTTTGTTTGTTTTGATGGGCAAAAAAAATCAAATTTTTGAAGAAATTTGTCCATTTTAAGCGATTATTTTTTAACATTTTAATCCAATTTACATTAAAACCAGTTTCTCCAATGACTATACTACATTTTGTAAGGGTTTAAATAGAATCGATTATAGAATTATAGAATTATAGATTTAGAAATTGGTATTGGAATAACTAGAAAAAAAACACACATATAGAAAGAGAGGAATGGGAGATAAAGAGAGATAGAAGGGGGTGCAAGAAATATATCTAATTCAAAACACAGATAAGGTAATTTTGAATTTTACCTTAAAATTGAATGAAAAAGAAAAAAGAAAGAAAGAAAAAAAAATATATATATATAATATGTAGAAAGCATGTTGGTATTTGGTGTATACCATGTATTGGAGTTGATGATGATGTTGATGGTTTCGTAAAAAAAGCAATGAAATAACCCTTTGTTTTTCCTTTTTTTAACGTAAGAATCCCTTACGTGATTTGGTTTGACCGTTTTGATGAGATGATGATTTTTCATTGGTCACTGGTCTGGCAGTTTCTAATTCAATTTTCTTCTCTTCTAACAGTTTGATTTGTTTCAACAATTTGTCTCTCATATCCTTGTGTTTAGAGAATAAATCAGCTTCAGTTTCTTGTAATTTCTTCTCCTCCTTAGCCACTGTTTGTTGGAAGATTTGTTTCATGTTAGCCTCCATGGCAGCTAACTTGTCCTCGTGTAACTTTCTCTCTTCTTCTTGTTTCAAGACAGGGTCAAATTCACGGAACACAGAGTCATCTTGTTGAATACCCAACTTGACCAATTTTTGAGTTCTGTAGTTTTCATACAGAACATTAGAGGTATTCTCCTTCAATTCCTCCAAAAAGTTTCTGATCAACAATTGTCTCAATTTGATGAAATCACAGTGTTCCTCGTTATCAACTTCAATGACCCCCCAAGGGTAAGATCTACCCCTGACGACTCTACCGTCTGGAGTTTGTGTTTGATCAGTGGAACCGACAATGGCGAATGGTGCCTTCGATGCAATCTCCTTAGCAGCTTCTCTGGTTTCCTCATCGTCGTTTTCATACTCTGGAGGAGTGAAAATCTTGATCCCTTGGTTCTTGATGTCATCCAAGATTCTGGATTTAAATGACACAATTTCATTCTCAGTTAAAGTATCCGACTTGGCAATAATTGGAATCAAATTAACCTTGGTGTGAACTTCCTTCATGAATTGAATGTCCAATGGTTTCAAAGAATGACCAGTTGGTTCAATAAAGTACAACAATGCATGAACTCTGTTATCGACAACGGTGGATCTGTTGATCTTGGTTTCAGCTTCCAAGTACATGTCAAATCTACTGTTGATCTCATCGACAATTGGTTTCCAAGCGTCAGTGTTGTTGATCCCGTCACCAAAACCTGGACAATCAATGACAGATAAATTCAACTTGACATTGTTCTCTTCAATGTCAGCAGACACAGTTTCAATGGTCACTTTAACTGGTTCATCTGGATCTGGGAAAGTAGCAGTAGGTGTGACATCCGTTGGGTACAATTCACGGTTGAACAAAGTGTTAATCAAAGTTGATTTACCCAATCCCTTTTCACCAACAACCATCAAATTCAAACTGAAACCTCTTCTGATGGATTTTCTGTGCCATTGTTTTGGATAATTTGCGAAACCAACGTACCCGTTCAATTTACGACGGATGATCTTAACTTCAGAACTGGTTGGAGTGGCCAACTTTTGATGTTCAGATGATGATGTCTCAGTAGCGATGCCAGAGGAGTTATGTATTTCAGCTTCTTGTGATTCTATTTGAAATGGTGTTTTTTAGTTAGTATTTTTCTTTTTTTTTTTTATTTCTCCTTTCTTTTTCTAAATGATCAACATGTCACCAATATTGACAACATTAAATAGGAATGTGATCAAAGATCAAAATTCGATTAAAACCGCGTTACAAGAGAACAGTAACGAAACGTGCCTTAATGGATATATTAAGATTGAAATAAAATGGTATAAAAACACATACGTTCAACAGTCATTGTAGTAAATGATAACCCTGAATATAATTAAAGATGAAATTAAACAAAATTAATAGTTACTATGAAGAAATAACAAAAAAAAAATGTAGTTAAACAACAAAAATGTTGCCCTTTTACTTTTTCTCTTGTTTTGTTTTCATTTGTTGTCCCTTCAAACATTCCCACTTTTTTTCCCTCGTTTTCGCTCTCTCTCTCTCTCAAAGATTTCTCTTTTGTTTCAGTTTTGGTGAGATGAAGTAACGCGTCTGATGTTTATGTAATGGGTTACGTAATTGATCTTTTATCTTTGTGTTACGTAATCAAGATTGGTTTTCTTTTCCGTTTTCGCAGGTTTTTTGAAATGGGTGTAGATTTTGGGTGTAATTTACGTGTATTGGGTAAGTACTTTTACCAGTGTTGGTTCATTTGTAATACAGACACAAAGGAAAACTAGATCTAGTCACAGTCATAGTCACAGTCACATTCATTATGGTCGATTACACCGCAGATATATTGAAATTATTGGAACAAGGTGCAAAGGCATTTGCCGATAAGAATTACGAATTATCGGTGGAATTTTACTCTGAAGCTTGTGAAAAATCCAATCTGGAAACTGGGAACGATGACCCGGATTTATTGTTTCTATACGGGAAATCATTGTTTGAAAATGCAGTGTCCAAGAATGAAGTGTTGGGTGGTGATGCATCGAATTCAGTGACCAAGGAACAACAGAAGAAAACAGATGAAGCTGATGCTGATGATGATAAATCTGATTCAAAGTCAGGTAAGAATATGTTTCAATTCAATGATAAATTAGCAGAGGATGAAGATGAAGATGACGATGATGGATTGAAACCAGCACAGGAGGAAGAAGAAGAAGAGGAGGAAGAAGGTGGAGACGACGAACAAAATGATGATGAAGGTGAAGGAGAAGGAGAAGCAGAAGTGGAACAAACTGATTTTGAAGTTGCCTGGGAAATTTTAGATTTAACTAGAACTATATATCAACAACAATTACAAGATTACCAATCATCCAACGATGTAACAACACTCAATAAACCATACCTGTCATCTGATAAAAAGGATGCTGTGAAATCCATCACCAACCCATTCATCTTGTTGACTAAGAAATTGTCGGATGTGTACGATTTATTGGGAGACATTTCATTGGAAACTGAAAATTTCAAACAAGCCACTCAAGATTTGGAGACACTAGTGTCCCTCCGCACAGATTTGTACCCATTCAGTTCAGGGTTAGTCACTGAGGCATACTACAAATTATCGTTAGCGTTGGAGTTCTTCACAGATGATTCCACATCGATCACTAGAGCTATAGATGCCATGAAACACACAATCAAATCCATTAAACAAAGAGCCACCGATCCAGATGAAAAAGTCGATGCAGACTTGATCAATGAAATGGAGCAAAGATACTTGGAATTGAAAAGAGGTGACGATAAGATCAAGGAGGAGAAGGAAAAAATAATGAAGGGTATTCTAGGTGAAATTGCATCCACGTCTACTCCAGCCACTACTACAGCAGCCACGGCTGCTGCGGCTACCTCATCCGTCAATGATCTAACGTCAATGGTGAAAAAGAGAAAACCAAAGGATTCAGCAGGTAAAATGACTAAAAAGGTCAAGAAATTGTAAAAACAAAAAAAAACCATCTCTTTGTACTCTTATATACATAGTATTTAATATATTCAGGCTGTGCACTCACTCATATTTTTATTGTGTTTTTGTGTGCGTGTTTTGACGCGTAAAAAATCGCCCAATTTGAAAGTACAGAGAGACAAGATAAATTTAAATTGAAACAAGTGTTTTTGGAACTGATCTAATTTGAATTCGATTGTATATATATATATACATACGTTCATAATTGCATCGATAAACAAAAATGATTAAATCATCGTATCCGTTAGATTTAGAATTACCTTGGTACGTATAATAAATGTCAAAATTCTACATTGATTCAAACTGTTCTCTCAAACTTGTTATACTAACTCTACATAAAAAATATATATATATTTCAAATCATCAATTAGGGTTGAAAAATACCGTCCATTACAATTGAAAGATGTCGTTGGTAATAGAGACACTGTGGAATCATTGAAAAGAATAGCCAAGGATGGTAACATGCCACATTTGATTATATCTGGTTTGCCAGGTATAGGTAAAACAACGTCTGTGTTGTGTTTAGCCAGAGAGTTGTTAGGAGATCAGATGAAAGAAGCAGTGTTGGAGATGAATGCATCGGATGATAGAGGTATCGACGTTGTCAGAAATCAAATCAAACAATTTGCTCAAAAGAAAGTTCAATTACCTCCTGGACGTCATAAAATTGTCATCTTGGATGAAGCCGATTCAATGACTCCAGGTGCACAACAAGCATTGAGAAGAACCATGGAAATTTATTCCAACACCACCAGATTCGCATTCGCTTGTAATCAATCAAATAAGATCATAGAACCATTACAGAGTAGATGTGCTATTTTGAGGTATAACAAATTGAAGGATGAGGAAATTTTACAAGCATTGCAAAAAATTATCACCGCTGAGGGCATAGATGCCACAGATGACGGTATAGCGGCATTGATATTCACTGCAGAGGGTGACATGAGACAAGCTATTAACAATTTACAAAGTACTTTTTACGGGTTCACGCTAGTCAATGCGGAAAACGTGTACAAGATTGTCGATTCCCCTCATCCATTGATAATACAGAAAATGCTTGTGAAGTGTATCAATGGGGACTTTGACACATCACAGTCCATCTTACAAGAACTTTGGAAAAAGGGTTATTCTGCCATAGACATTGTCACTGTCAGTTTCAGAGTGATCAAGACTTTGTATGAAGTTGATGAGGATAAACGGTTGGAAGTTATTAAAGTTATAGGTTTCACCCATATGAGAATCTTAGAAGGTGTGTCCACGTATCTTCAATTGTGTTGCATGCTTTCAAAGATCTGTAAACTTTCGGAATCTTTTTAATAATTTATCTGTGTCTGTGTATATGTCTCTGTCTCTTCTGTTATCTATGTATCTATACATATATATATAAAACTTAATAAGAATAAAAGTTAATGGTTTATAATTAAGGCGGTGAAACTCTTTTTTTTCAAATTTTTTTTTTGGGAGACGCGTCACTCACTATTCCAATTTCAATATATATATATATAGATATTTCGATATGACAGAGACTACAGAAACTACAAGTTGTTCTTTGCATTGTACCTTTTGATACTAAAACCAAACCACCAATTTTGATCATGGTAATGGCTATTGACACTAAATCTCACAGATTGATCAAAGAATGTTTGAATGGCTTCTTTAAGAAACTCGATACGATGATAGCCATCCATTATCAAACCAACTATTTATCAAACCTGATCAAATTCGATGACATATCAAAGAAAATCGTTGGATTGAAACTTGAACATATACTCAAGATCAAATTCATCTACAAGGAGTCGTATTCATTGTCGATCATCAATGACGATTTGATGATTGACGTTTTCTGTGACAGCCAGAACGACAAAGTCATTGCAAGAACAGCATTGTTGAAACAATTGAATGACAGACAAAAGACATTCGATAAACTGTTAAACACGTATCTACAACACCATCACGCAACTGTGGCATCGATAGATGATATAACTGAGTATAAATTGTCCAAGGTGTACAATGAAAAAATTCAACCATTCAGAGTGACTAAGAACAACAACCACAAGGGAAGAGTCAGTAATTCCCAATCCAAATTCAAATTCAAGGAGAAACATGAACCTAAAGTGGTGCAGGGAACGGTTAAATTGAGTTTATTGGAGAGAATCAGATTGAAGGAAACGCAAAGGGCGCTTGAAAGACAAGAGGCGATGGAAAACGAAACCAAAGAAGGGTTAATTGATTCTAAGATGGGATTGATCTACGATATCATTTACGAACAGTCCCTTAAATTCGATAACAGTAACAGAGGTGCATCCCTTATGAATAGCCTTCAAATGAGTAAATTGAAACTGTTAGTGAAGGATTCGTCACATAACCATATATCCGATGATGATATAAATAACGCTGTCGCCAAAATGGCTAACATCGTGAATAACATATCTCTAGTTCGTGTGGGCGAGATGGAGATAGTTAAAGTCGGTAAACTCAACAGGCACGATGATTTGAAGATCATCAAGGGTAGATAATTAATTAACCAATAACTAATAACTATATATTTAATTTAATATAAAATTGTCATCTTTTTTAAGGATAAATCTTGAATAAGCCTATATTCAATGGTTATGTAATCTCTAATTGGTTAAAAAAGAACCTGGAAAAGCTTTATTTCCTAATCAAACAATAACATAGCTCGTTATAATGGAGTTCTTACAAGAACAGGTACATAAATTTCAGTTTCAAGTTTATTTAATAGATACATAGTTTCTGATATTGATAACTTTATAGGTTATGACTGTATGTACTCTAATCGGAATTCATCTATTAATCTATTGGTATCATAAAAATAGTACTGTTTCGACAATTTAGTTCAAGTGAAATTTTTTCCTTTTTCCAAAAAGTTGAATAATTCTTCAAAAAAAGTGTTATCATTTACTGAAAACTTTATTTCATTATAAAATACTCTAAACTCAAATTTAAAAAGTTTTGTAATATGAACTAACGTAGTCTCTTTAATGTTTTATATAGTTTGATAATTTATATATACAACAGTTTTGGCATAAAACACAATGTTTCAAAATTTTTTAACAAAATTTTCCTTAAAGAGAGATTAAGATCATTTAAATTACTGTAAAATTTTTAATTCAACAAAAGCCTGGCTAGCTCAATCGGTAGAGCGTGTGACTCTTAATCACAAGGCTGCGGGTTCAAGCCCCGCGTCGGGCTCTTATTTTTTTGAATTTTTTAATATTTTTCCTTTTGTTTTACAACTTTTTTTTCCATCTTTGTTCTTTGTTACCTATTTCCCTACAAAACTTTTCAAAATCTTATAAAACATTAATGTACAAAATTAGAAGAAAAAATATGATGAATATATATATACATATAGAGTAAAGTAATTAGGCAAAAACATCATCTTGATCCGCTTCTAATTCACTACCAGCTTCCATTTGGTTGAAGTTATCAAAATGAACTGGTCTATGTAATTCATGGTAAAATGGTAATGGTTGATCTAATTTCAAATCATACTCCATGCTTTCAGTCCATGAATTTGAAATAAATGAGTAATTCCATAAATCTGAATCAGGAACCATAAAGAAACCCTTAAATGCATCCGTTAAAACCAATGGTGTTTTCTTCTTGTAACCTAATAAATAATCTGACAAGGCCACTGAAGAGCCCAAAGCAGAGAGATTACGGGTAGCCCAACGGTAACCCAATTTAGTAACATTATATGATGACAAGGTAACGGAACCTGGCGTGAAAGACACAGAAATAATTGCTGATCTTGAGTCCCAACCAAAATTAGTGATCATCTTCGTATGAGTCAAAACCTCAGAGGTTTGGTTTGGTCCCTCTTCAATACCAGATGGAACTGTATGAACCCAACCAAGTGGGGTTAAACCATCCAAATACTTAGAGGATGGAATCTGGGATGGGAATTCAACATGATGATTATCACCAACTTGAGGGAATAAAACAATACATCTCACCTCCTTAACCATATCATTGTCATCAGGAGATTTACCAAACATAAATCCGGCAATTTGAGTTCTTGTGTCACCAGATTGAATAAATCTTGATAAGATATTCTTAGGGAAAACATACGCATAACAATCAGTCTCAGCGAGATCACCAGTAGAGACAAACACTTTATTCGCCCTCAAGTGAAGGGAACCGGTAGCAATTGCTCTATTTCTCCAATCTGCCTTAGATTCAAATGTTGCCTGTTCATGAGCAGTTGTAGTGACAGTCACAATCTCTTCACCATGGACGTTGACAGTCTTCGTCTTCACAGCTGTAAGTTGATCATTGGCACCTTCCAGCTTCTTTTGAGATTCAATTTCAGCGATCTTTTGTCTTCTGACAGATGGTGCTCTGATATCTTGACCCAATATGATATCTCTTATTTCATTTTGAGTTAAAGAGTTAATGTTAACATTATATTTCTTAGAATAATCACCCAACACGACATCAGCCAATTGTGATTCCACATTCTTCCATTGTTCATTAGTGAAGGAAGGCCATAAATGATGATCCTTGGTTTTGATCGAACTGTCAGGATTTAAAATCAGTTTAACCTTTTCGTCATTCACATTCAAGGCACGCATCAACAAAATTAATCTATTGAAACAGACGTACGGTGAACATCCATTTCTCATCCAATCATCGTAAATGTTGAACAACACCATCTTTGGTTCTTTAGCGGTATTCACAATATCAAGTAACTTGTCAATTTTCAATGCAGCTCCAAATGGTAAATGTAACTCTGTTGGTCTAATAGAAATATTAGGGAAATCAAGCATGTGAACTTCTAATGGATCCAATATACCCTTTCTAGTGATAATAATTTGTTTTGGTTGTTCTTCTCTTGGTAAAGATCTAACGAGAGCAGCAACTTCTTCTGCAGACTTCCATTTAGACAATTGAGTTCTACGCTTTTGTCCTTGGAATACAGAACTATGAATAATCTTTAGGAATAATTGTCCATTTTTAGGGTTTAACATGAACAAGGCACCATTAAGAACTTTAACTGCAGTATTACCTTCGAATGTACTATGTGAGACAACTCTGTAAACATTAACGTCATCAACGAACAACTTATTATCGTCATTAAACAATTCACTGTAGTTACTTGAACTCAAGAAAGCTTCCTGTGGTTGAGCTTGGTATAATTGTAAACCCTTTCTGATTCTTTCTCTTAGAACGTACATTGCTGGATTGGCTTTCATAATGGTACGCATTGCATTCTGCATCAATTCTTTCATACCAGGGAACCAGTTGCCATAAGCATCATACATATTATATGCCAAGTCAATAGCAACCATTAAACCAGTTGGTGATGGATACATATTAGCACCATCAGAAGTATAGTCAAGGAATTTAGCTCTTGCATAACGAGAGATATCATGAGAATCATAGTCACCATATCTTAATTGAATATCCAGCCAGTACTTATCACTCTTTGTGACATTAAAGGAATCATTAGAGTCAAACAACAATGATGGTCTGGAACAATTCCATTGGAAAGAACTGGATAACAATATATCAGCGGTGGATGAGTTCATTTTATAAGATTTACGTGGATGTATTGGCAATTTTTCCACACTATCTATTTGAAGCTCATCCAAATAACTGTCCAACACTTGACAAATATCAACCACCAAACTCTCATGAATCTTTTGCCATAAATGAGCTCTGAATATTTGAATTAATGAGATCTTCAATGTTGGGATTTTACCATGCAAGAAAATACCAGTCAAATCCAATTGAACCAAGAAACCCACATAAACATTTGCTCTGTTAATTGTAGGAGACCACCACAAAGTGAAACGTCTGTTTGGAATTTGTGACAAACCAGATCTTTGAGCATTGGTTAATTTCTTGAATTTCAATGTATCTTCAAAACCAGATGCCTTTTCCCAGAACAAACCTTCCCATGATTCAAAACCAGTACCCTTGAATAATGTGTGTTCCAAAATAGTCTCAATACCACCTAATGCCTGGATAATATCGGTACGATAAGCATTCAAGTTCCATAATTTACCATCATGACGATCAGAAATCCACCAGAATGGGTTATTACGAGGAATTGAATACTTCTTAAACTCCTTTCTGATTCTATACCCTCTATCAATTGCAAGAGTCTGCCTATCCTTTTGGAACAATGTACTAATTCTTGGTAAACCTCTATCCCAACTATCCTCCAAATCTTCATAGGCTAATCTACGCTTGTGTTGTTCAGCTTCAGCCCTTTTAATCGCAAATTCAGACCAAACCCTTTGGGAGTCCAAAAATTCGTTTTCCCATGTCGTTATATATCTGTAGATAGTAGGTATCAACCTCTCGTCATCATGTGTCATACCAGAACGGAAGTGGGTAATGCCTGTATCTGTTTGCCTTGACCATCTCAAATCAGAGGCTGGAATCAAAATGTGAGAAGCACTCAACATACCCAAACCACCTAATTCCTTTGGTGTATAGAAAACAGCTGGAGGAAATCTTGAAGGCATCTTAGAGTTCAAACCAAGCTTCACACGGGTTTGAATCTTTGTTTCTGCTCTAACCAAAGCATTAAGAAGAGATTCAGTCCCAATTGTAGCTTCTCTGTAATACGCAAACAAAGATAATAAAGCCGTATTCCATTTACTAGCAGTCTTAGTGAAGGTAGTGGAACCAGCAGACATAAGTAGCTGTCTGATACGATTTTCAAATTTCTCGACATCTTCTTGGGTAACTTGCAAGAATGCCTTAGCCGTACATTCTTTTGTGTTTTCATCAATTAAATCCCAGACACCTTCCCTGGCCATCGAATCTTCTGTCATTCTAATTTTTGGTAAAATACGAACCTCAAAACCACACATAGTAAATAACAAGTTAGGATTGTCCTGCGAGTAAACAGAAGCCAAGGTATCCTCCCACTCAATTATAGCAACTGATCTTGGAAGACGACCTTGTATTTCCCAGAAAGTAGCCCTACCTAAATGAACATCATGTCTCATCAGTTTCATTCTAGAGTCCCGAGGCCAGCATCTACGATTATTATAACCGATGATATATTCAAAGTTAGGATCTGGATTTTCGGACAAGAACTCTTGAATCAATTCTTCAGATTCATCTTCAGAGAATCTAAAGAATATATGGATCTTGTCAATATAACGTGAATAGAGCCTTATTGGAGAACTACATTGAGTTTCGACATCAGGGAACTCCATGAAATCCGAAGGTCTTCTTGCAGGACCAGCAAGTTCTGAAGCTCTTTCAAGACCTAAAATCAACAAATCAATAAGTAAACCATAATATTGGAACACGAATGAAGAAAATTGAAGACCTCTGATCAAACCATACTGGTTTATGTGGTGCATATCCTTGAAATTTAAGGCAATGTTGTTCTTAACAGTGATATAATCAGCAATATTAGCATCAGTGATTAATCTTAACAATGCATTCAACAAAGTTAAATCCACTTTTTCAGATAGCTTACTTATTGTCGTCTGCAACATCACATTACATTGTCCTTCATTAACATTCCACACATCATGCAAGTTAGTGATACCTTGGCACCACTTATACACAAGCAAGGGAGGTATTTCTGCATCGCTTGGCTTAACCCAATTGGGGAAGAGTCCCCTTTTATCGGCTTCATACCATAAGTATTGGTCCAAATAAGCATCGACAATCTTTTCAATAGGTTCAACATCATACACAGGAATGATATGACTGTAATAGTCCATCATTTCAAGACTAACTTCACCGAATTTTCTTTGAGTTAAAATAGTTCTCTTAATGTTGGCCAAGAATTCATGTGGATTATCATATGCTTGTTCAATTAGCGCCAATTCTTGTCTTTCGGACGAGTTTAATCTGCCCTTAGCCTGGTAAGTTTCCTTTAAGTTTTCTAGCGCTAAAATCAACACCTTCGTATCATGCTTATAATTGGTAGGCGGGAATGGAATTGGTACAAATTTTCTTGATTCCAACCAATTTAACATCGTGTTGTACATGGTGACACCTTCCTGAGGAGAAATATATGGACCTTCTTTTTGGTATGCCTGTTGACGTTCTTGTTCATTTTTAATCCATAATCTTGTGAGTCTACCCAAATTCTTTTTAGCAACAGCTTTATCAACAGTGGCACCTCTCTTAATACGCTCTCTATTGTAATGAGCAACAGAAATCCAACCATCTGCCTTCGCTTTGACATACCGTTCAATGATTCTTTCAATGGGTTCAGGTAAACCTGGAACTTTCCAAGGGATATTAGCCTTCCAACATCTCCATGCTTCAGATAAATGCTGCAAAATAGCCTTTGATTTATTCTTTTTGATACCCTCTGGAATCATATCCAAGATATCATTCATAACGGAGGCTCTAAGTTCGAGATCGTAATATGAATCCACTCTTTGTTTGGTAATAGTTTTTGCCACTTCCTTTGATTGTCTACCTTCAAATTGACGAGCCAAAAGATTACCCAACCATCTTTCTAGCAATGGGATGATACCTCTCATGAAAAATATCCAGACTCTCCATGCAGGCTGCCAGAAACCACATCCTGGACCCTTACCGATGATATTGTTAAATCTGTAATAGACAACATGTTTTAAATCCTTACATGCTCTAATTTGATGCATGACTTTATACTTGTATCTATAAATACCAGTCAATTGACCTAAATGATTCAAAGCATAGTAAATACCATCAGCTAATTGAAAAGCGTCAACATTTCCTAATCTGTACTGAACATGAGCATCAACAATCAATTTGATGACTCTGAGGATTTCTCTAATCAAATGGAACGCATTACCAAATCTAGATTTCTTTCTTTCCTTTGTAGTCAATGTCTTAGTTGGTTTCAAGTTGAAGTTATAATCCAAATGCAAATATGTTAAACCTTTTCTGTGGATCAATAAATTCAACATGTTATGACCCTGACGACACACTTGAATACCAGCTTCGACCCAATCGATTGTTGTTTGTTGAAAGTACTTCGTGTTTTTCAAAGTCTTCAGCAAGCTGACTTTTCTCTGGGACACAGGAGTTTTGTTTTTCAATTCATTGGCGACATTAGTTTTAAGAAGCTTTTGGTAAGACACTCTAACTTTAACGGGGTGCTCCCTTGAGGAATGTTGTAAATACCAACTTTTAACCAATGGAACATCTTCTGCACGAACCATTTTACCACTACGACGATTGAATGGATATGGCGCCCACATCAATTCTGCAGCGGCATATGTGTCTTCCGGTTGCAATTCTTCGTCTTCCAAGAATGGTGTAATTTGCAAACTTCCCAACTCATCGTCATCTAGCAATGCACCGGTTTCACCGTCAAAGTCAATATCTTGATAAATGTTGACTGTTTTCTTTCTTGGTCTTATAGGGTTAAGTTGTGAATTAAAAGAAAACATAGGAACATCTGGATCATCGTTTTTGATGAATAACACACTTGGGTCATTGTACCAAGATAATTCCACAGATCTAGCAAGGGAATTGTACAAGTATGGGAATGCCACTCTGTATTCTGTTCTTAATTGGTTTCTGAAAATGATTCTATCCAATGAATTAAACTCACTAAAGTCATCATCTTCTGGATTGATATCCTTGTACAATGGTTCGAATTTGGGACCACCCGGTAGGGCCACGTTAAGAGCCTTTGCAGTGAAGAAGGATTTCTTGTCGAATAAATAATAATAATTTGGATCAATGATATCGTTTAACAATGGTGTTGCCAATCTGTGTAACGCCGACATTATATGCAATGGTAAACTCCATCTCTTGTATGATTCACCGTTGACAAATTGTAATTTGTCAATCAATGGTTTGGAATCGTAAAACCATTCCTCAATGGCTGAGTCTTCCAAAGAATCCAATTCCAATTTTATCGCATCCATTGGTTCTAAATCCTCAATTTGTTCGGAGTAATCAAGGGGAGGTTCCTCATCATCGAATGCTGGGAATCTTATTCTTTTGAAATGTTTTCTGTCTCTTTTCTCTCGTCTCATTTGGATCCACATAGTGGCCCATTGAGCAACGTACACGGGTTCAATGACTCTGGGTATTTCATTGACAAATGTAATTGCACCAGACATGTGGTAAAGCACCTTCACATCCTTGGTTTCCTCCCAAGGTTGAGGCATAGACTCCAATAGTTTCAGGATAGCATGTGGCATGTATTTCAATGAACCCAACACCGACCGTTTCTCTTGTGAAAACTTTTTCGATGATAAATCTCCCTGATCATTGATGATTTTCCGGAGATGCTCTGGAGGCATTTCAATCTTTGCAGAATGCACAAATGTTCCCTTTTGAACTTTACTCTCCTTGTATCTGTTCTTCTGTAATCGAAGCCATTGTTGTGCTCTGATTTGGAGTTCCTTTTCATTGATTTGTAACACTCTTTTCCCCTTCAATCCAGGAGGTGGAGGAGGTGGAGGACGAACTCCTTGCTGTGGTTTTGTTCTTGGAGGTGGAGGTGGAGGTGGTGGTGCATTTTTAGATCTGAGCCCTGGAGGAGGTGGAGGTGGAGCGTGAATTGATGATGGTGTAGACTTCTTTAATCCAGGAGGGGGAGGTGGAGGAGGTTTAGCTGTTGTCTTATTAGATGTTGAAGTATTTAATCCTGGTGGTGGTGCTGGTGGTGCACCTCCTTTTGTTGTTGTTGTTGATGAATTTTTAGTCCTTGGTTTCTTGTTTGGTGGTTCCCCATTGTCTCGGCTTCCTGAGGATACAGGAGGAGGTATATGTTTTCTAGGCATGGTGTATATATATGATGACACTAACTTAACGTATTGTTAGTAAAGAAAAACAAAACAGGCAAGTGGATAAAATAAAAACGACTGGAGAAAACTTACCTCTAGAAACCCAACGTGAAACTAATTTATTTGGTTCAGTCTTGTCTAAGAGATAAGAAATAGAGTATAACTCAATTAATGTTTGCTTTTCCAATGTAATTTTAATTGAAATACATATAGTTGGAAAAAAGCCCATTTGTTTACTATCTATCTATCTAGTTTACTCAGTCTCTTTTCAAAATTTTTTTTTGTCTTCTCTCTCTACTCACTGACAAAATCTATGTGCACAGCCTGAGGTTTTACATACATACACACAGGTGGTATTGTATTGATTGTATTAGTGTATTGTATTTAATTAGCATAGTTAAATTAATATATATTTATATACAGGGTCATTTACCGTTTAATTTGATTCTTGCCTCTCTGGCTATGTCTCTAGCCTCTTCGATTTCATGCGACGTTCCATGGGTCAATTCAGAAGCGTAGTTGTAAGCCCTCTGGTAATCTCCACAGTCCATTTCGTATTTTGCTAACCACAATCTAGCCTTGATGATCTCATCGGTGTTCCCCTCATTTATCTCCTCATCCAAGCATAGCTTCATGTACACAGCGGTGCTTTTCTTATCTGATATAGCTTGATACAACGTTGCCAATTTGAACAAAATGATCGGATCTGCCTCGTTGGATACACTCAATGCCTTCTTGTATGCCTTTATGGAATCTTGATGTTCATTTAATTTCTCACAACAGTTACCCACTGCTTGCCACATCCGTTTGTCTGTTGGTTTCAACGCACAGGCTCTTTGGTAATAGTAAAGAGAGTAAAGATGCATGTCCAGCACTTCATACGCTTGTCCAAGAGCGTACCAAGCCCTGAAGTCCTTGTTGTTTGTATCCACTGCTCGTCTGTAACTTTCAATGGCGGCATGAGAGTTTTTCAATTCGACAAATTCATGGCCCATCAATGTCCAAGCACTGAGACAGTTTCTGTTCAATGCCAACGCTCTCTTGTAGTACATGATTGCCTTTTGATGGTCGAATTTCAATGAATAGTAATTAGCGATGATGCAACAGGTCTCATGTCTGAAAGTGTCAATCTGTGATGCAAATTGAGCTAAAAACGCCAATTTGGATTTCTTCTCCATCACATAAAGAATATTCGAGTAAGTGTCCATGTCGTCTAACCGTAATGGATCATTGACCAACACATCGTCAAATATGTTCTCTGCAGTGATATAATCCAATGCATTGTACGATATCAATGCCTTTTGAATCTTTAAAAAGGAGAAATTGGGAAAAATCTTCAACAGATCCTCTAAATCCTCGTAAATTTCATTGGATCTTTGGAAAAACTCTCTGTACACTGTGATCTTGAAGAAATGTAACATTATGCCAAACAATTTATCCTCCATGAATTTGGAGTTTTTCATAAATTTTGACAAAATCACCACAGCATCATTGAAACTGGACAACGATGAGATCAAATCAGACCAACAAGACCAATTGAACGGGTATATCGTCAACGATTGGTAGAAACATTCCTGTGCTAACTGTGTTTGCTTTGATTTAAATGCCACCAATCCATTTAAATACAAGAGAAATGGATCCTTCAATTTCGATCCATTTGGTTGTGCGTCTTTGAGATCATCCAATTCCTTCAAGATATCAGTCAGCTTTGTGTTTGTACATTGGCCATCTTCTTGACCGAGGATACCACTATCGTCGTTTTTCTTTTTCTCTCCACTTAGGTACATAGCGTAAAGTTTGACAAACATCGCCCTTGGACTGGTGGTGTCCTTCAACACATGAACGCATCTGTCAAATTCCTTGCAATTGAAATACGTTGTCGCCAACAGGATCTTGTCTTGTTCCACGTACTCTAAAAACTCCACTTTGTCGTTCTTGACAGGCAGATACGATAACCGTTGATCTGAGTTTTGTCTTTGTAATTGATGATACAAGGAGACATTTGTTACATATGGTAACTTTTCCAATCCATTTAATGCCTCTGCAGACCACCTACTAGCTTGGTAAAGGTTAAGTTCTTGTAACACACGAGTGCTTTCACGTAATGCCAACGTCAATTCAACGTGTTTATCAAAAGTCATATTTATGGATACCTTGAATGATATTGATATTGATATTGTTATTGAAATATCTAATTGAAAGTTTATTGTATATGCCTGTGTTTCTTTTGTATGCCCATTTTTTTATCATCTATAATGTTTACAAACATTCAAAAATGATCCGCCAACAAGAACGAAAAAAAAACACACACGCCAAACTAAAAAGCCGCAACGTGACAAACTACGCCAATATACAAGATTATTTGTTTAAATCATAAAACACAGAGCAATTTAATGTTATGTAAAAATTGCACAGGGAGTAAATCAGTATACACAGGTACGAATTAATAAAACCAATTAATCAAACCGATAAAGGGAGGAGGAGGGGGAGGGGAGGGAAGTGGAAAGGTGAATAGTATAAACCCCAAAAAGAGAAACAATGAACAAACACTGGTAGGTTATAAAATACACTATAAACCCTGGTTTTGTATTGAAACCAAGGATAAAACCCAAAACCAAAACCAAAACCACTGGATTGATAGAGCTAAAACAATACAATCTGTTGGGGGATGGGGAGAAGGGTCAGAAGAACTGTCAACACAGAAATCAATTCTTCTTAGAAGTTGTTGTCTCTGAAGGAACATTAGTCTTAATCAAAGTCACCTTGTTCAACCCATTCTTCAATTGAACTTTAATCTTAATCCAATTGGATTTAACAGTTGGTGGCAATGATGGATGAGAGAACAATCCATCCAAAGTGACTTCGAGTTTCATAAACACAGTTCTAGTGAAGATTGATCTTTCGTATCTTAATTTGATAAAGACACCGTATGTGATGGAGAGTAAGAAAAATCCCCTGTACCAGAACAGAGCCTTCAACAAGATCACACCAAATGTGGCCACTTCCAATGCAGCGGCAATGTACATGGAATTGTCATTGTTCTTCTTGACAAAATTGATAAATGTAATACTGTACGATGATGCACTAGCCAATGGCACAATTGGTAAAATGGTGGAACCCAAGTAATTGATCAGATGAAACAGAGAGAATAAATTGAATGGAGTCAAGGAGATGGACACAACTGGTGACACAGTTAAAAGGAAAAATGCAATCACTGCATATTGAACGTTATCGTCTTGAATCAATTCAATTGGTTTCGATAAATTGTACACATTGTTCTTGTACGATTCGTAAATGATGATACCGAATGATTCAATGATCGACAAGTACGCAAATGTATAAGAGAATGAATGGAATTTAGACGATCTCTTGAAATACGTCCAAAAGTAAATAAAGGACGATAAAATGGTAAAGACATGACCGACAAACCAAGCAAATTGAGTCGACTTGACAATGACCAATAATTTCTCTTGGAATGCCTGCTTTGATTGAGATTGTGGTTTAGGTTTAGGTTTATTACCAATGGTAGACGATGATGATGACATGGTAATTGATAATTGATAATTGATCTGTTGTGAACGCAAAGGATCAAGATCAACGTACACACATATTATCAACAATGTATGTAACCTTTTAACGTGTCTTGCGTTTCAATCACTAGCAATAGTTGAAAGAAAGGAAAAAGAAAATTAAGAAAATCGACGCACATTAGAGTCGATCGACTCATTACACAGCCAAGTAATTCTCAGGAACAAATTTTTTTTTTTTTTTTTGATTTATTTTAACTAAGTAGATATATAGATATAGATATAGATATAGATATAGATAGATATAGATATAGATATAGATAGATATAGATATAGATATAGATAGATATAGATATAGATATAGATAGATATAGATTTAGGGATCATTATAAAGAATACAGTATAATCCAAATATGAAGCAAAAGAGAGCCAAGTCCTATAGAAAGCAAATGCACGTTTATCAAACAACGTTTAAATTCAAAACTCCAATTCAATGTATAGTGGACTCTGAGATCATTTTACACGCTGAAAAGACTAAATACAATTTGATCAAGGCCATAGAGAGAACCGTTCAAACGGATGTGAAATTAATGGTCACCCAATGTTGCATCAACCATCTTTACGAAACGAAAAACCAACCGGCCATTGAAATAGCCAAGCAAATGGAAAAGAGAAGATGTAACCATAGAGATACTTTATCCACGTTGGAATGTATCAAGTCTATCGCATGCATCAACGGAGAAAACAAACACAGATACCTTGTCGTCACTCAAGACGAAAAATTAAGACAATCCTTGAGAAAGATTCCAGGAGTGCCCTTGATTTACATGAACAGATCAGTGATGATCATGGAACCATTGTCATATGCATCGACAAGAGTGGTGAGATTGATAGAATCAGGGAAATTAACCGGTGGGTTAAACGATCCAAACGCAGGTAGAAGTTTACAAGACAATAAGGAAAATGAGGACGATGAAGATGGTAAAGATGATCAACAACCAAGAAAGAAAAGAAAGGGACCAAAGGGACCTAATCCTCTCAGTATAAAGAAGAAGAAAGTTGACCTACCACCACAGGTTCAAAGTAAACCACTTAAAGATGATCATAACAGTGGGAAAAAGAAAAGAAAAAGAACACATAAAAAGAAGGCCACTGAAACTGAAACTGAAGCTGAAGTTGAAGTTGAAGCAACGGAACCAAATCCAACTACGTCTACAGCTGCTAATATAGTTGAAGAGTAAAGAATATATTTATATATAGATTGTTAAATTGTACAATTAATTACACCTACGCATTTGTTTCAATTTAATAATTCAGTAATTGTATTAATCTTAAAGGGAAAGAATATATATACAAATATATATTTATTATAGTATAGTACAGATAAAGTAGACGTTACTTTTTTTTTGGTTTGTTTAATCTTGAGAGATATAGAGCACATTGTTACCTCTTAAAAACACTTCACTATAAGTCTTAACTTCATTCTTGTCAACAATCTCCTTTGCATTCTCTAGCACAACGTTCATGTAACCGTCAATGGAGGATAACACACCTTGATATTCAGTACTATGGGTCAACTTAACAGTCACTGGTGAATGTAAAATATCTGATAAGAATGTGGATGTAGAGGATTGGGTTTGTTCTGGTGCTTGTTCTTGCTCTTCCTGTTCAACAGGTATTGGATTAGCTTGTTCAGACATTGTTTGAATGTATATTATATTATCTATATTGTATCCTATTATGTATATCTGTTGGTGGTAATAAATACCAGTAGTTAACCACTTTGAAACGACAAACCAATTTTTCTTCTCTTGTTCGTTGGCATTTCGTTCGCTCGAAAACGAAGACGAAAAAAAAAGTTTGAGAGAGAGAGAGAGACCATTTTTCAAAATTCTATACTTTAGTGAATGGGTATACTTAACCAATTTATGAGTAAACTAGGTTTCTGTGTACTGTGTTCTGTGTGTATTCACAAATTTTGTTCAACTTAACAATGTTTATAAGACAGTGTGAACCAGTGATACTGAGATCACAGAAGCTATTACTTCTAAATTGTGGTGGTGCTCGATTAAACTCCACCAAGGTGCCCAACGATCAAAAACCACCTCCTAAATTCATCAATAAAAAACCCACTGCCAAACTTCTCAATTCTAAATTGAAAGAACAACAGGAGATTAGGAAGGAACGGAATAAATTAGCCCTGTCATCGTTGAAGGACATTGTCTCCATTTTCTCACCAAATGCTGACACCGATGATTACGATTTATCCAATTTCGACACTACTCCTTACTATCAAAATCCATCATTGTTCCATGATTTACCATTTTACAAACAACAGTTTATCATCGATGAATTGAATGAAAAATTGAAAAGAAAATGGACGGGGATGAACAAGGACATGAAACGGTTCTCTGTGTGGTTGGCGTATGGATCGTACGGACCAAGAGAGGAATTCCCAAATTTATATGACTACTACACTGCTACCGCAATACCAACATCGGAACAACACACAGAACCAATAACAACAACGAAAAATATAGATCCAGTGAAACACACGACATCTGATTCAGATAAATTGGCACAATTCATATCACAGGCACAATTGACGAAGGAGAAGAATCCAACTCCATTGAAGAAACAACCAAGAGAACAAACTCCAATTGATTTACCATTCACATTACCATCTATCCTTTCATCGTTGTCACCTACTAAGTCAACAAAGATCCATGCATTACCGGCTAGAGATCCAAGATCCTTTGGTGCATTGAGAATTCAACAGTACAAGGACGATAGACGTATGAATCCATACAACAGATTCATTCTAGCAGTGTTGATTGTGTTGACGGTATTAAACTTTAAGAAAGACCGTAAGGTTAACAACACAGGTAAAGTGCCAGTGTACCAATGGGAGATCGATGCCAAGGAACAAGCGGAGGCCAAGGAACGGGATATATTGAAGGAAAAAATGCGTTTACAAGTGTTGAAACAAAACGAAGAAGCTAAATTGACTAACGATAGAAAATGGTACTACTTGTACTTGAGATGATTACGATACTGTTTAAATCTTGTAAATATATATTTATATATATATTATGTATTGTTTACCAACAATAACACATAAATAAAGAAATAAACTTGAACACAGATTTGTGAAAGGTAAACATTAAAAGAACTAAAAATGCATATATACATATATATATATGAAATAAAATAATAATAAGTAAAATAAAATAACTCAGTGAAATATAAAGCTAAAAAAAGAGAAAAAAATGTACCTCTAATATAAAAGAAAAGAGATAAATGACAGGTCAAATAACAAAATTCTTTATCTAACATAGAAGAAGTAAATGATTGATCAAGACCACCCAAAAAATTACAATTCCAAAAGGTAAGAAGATATTTCTATTGATATATGAATTATTGTCATCAACATGCAATTTTAACATGCGTGAATCTATATAAGTTTGTGTTTGTGTGTGTATGTTTGTGTTTATATTTATTTTGTTTCATCATCATCATCATCATCATCATCATCATCATCATCATCATCATCATCATTATCATCGTCGTCATCATCATCATCATCATCATCATCATCTCCAATATCTAATATATCTTCGGTCCAACTCTTCTCCACAGTTTGTCTGACTCTCTTTGTGTATTGATTTCTATGGTCCTTGTACAGGTTTGCAGCTTCCACATTAGCTGGGGAATTAATATTTGGATCATTTAACAATGATTGAATCGATGTCAAAATGGATGCCACATCGTATGTTGGTGACCATCTATTTTGTAAGATATCTAAACATAAATCACCAGATGCGTAAACATTTGGATGGAACATCTCAGATGTGAATTTCACCTGAGGTGGTTTATTAGGATATTGTTCATCAAATGTCAGTCTTAATCTGAAAGTTCCATCTTCAAATGGGGTGTCTTGTGGTCCAATGATTATACCATTCCAGATCATAACGTTATCAGGTAAAGGCGATGCAGAGACTCCACCAGCGGAATCTTGTTGGATTCTTCTGAAATCACGCATCAATCTCTTTCTTGCAGGTGTGGACATCTTGTCGTTGTCGTTAAATAGTTATGGTGAGTGTATGGAAGCTCGGTGTTTGGGTAAATCGTGGATTGGATTGGATTGGATTGGATCGGATCGTTGTTCGATGGTTGGTTAAATCTGCCTTGTTTCTTTAAACAACAAATGCAGTAATTAATTCAGTAGAAACACAAAAAGCGTATATATCGATATATATATATATATATACAAGTAATTTAATTGGATTATTAATAATAATAGTGATCTCAATAAAAATTGATAGAAGAAAAAAGAGGAAACAGAAAGAAAGTAATATACATATATACAAAATACTAAAATAATCGGAATATTTTGTCATCAAATCGACGCTTTTCCAAATTTGTCGCTGGCCCGTCGCCTCTTTTGCCATCGGTCATTTGCCACTTTTGTTCACAAAATAGGTTTCTTGCAATTTGATTTTATATTTACACAATTACAAACTTGTTGTTATATTATATTAAAATGTAATGTTAATTAATATACAGGAAATGGATCTAATTCTAATCGTTCAGTGTCCGAATCTGTGTCGTCGTGTTTGTCTTCAAGTTGATCAAAGTCCACCATTTTACCATACAAGGAATAGTATTCATCTAAAAAGTAAACAAATGGGACACTGTCCACATCACTCAATGCAACTTGATCTCTATTGAAAATGGAAAATGATTCAATCTCAAACACAATATATCTGGGAACGTTGATCAACCTTGCATTGAGTTCGTCCAACTCTGCGTCACCGAATTTATCCTCTTTAACTATAAGCAAATTGTCAAATGTATCATACACTTGCCCTGCAGTGTACACCTTCACCTTGAATTCATGTATTAGGATATCTGAATGATTCAAATTTGTAGTGACTCTAGCTCTCTCTGTGTTTTCAAACTCATTGATAGCATTGGGGGATACTAAACCTAAGATACGATTGTGTGAATCACAAAGGGACATAGGTAACCATCGTGTTCGATTGAAAGTTTCAGATTTTGTAAACAGTTCCACCACTTTCAACAAAGACCCGTCTTTTGATTTGTAAATTGGTTTAAAACTGGTAAATTCCTTGTTACCAGGTTGAAGTACAAACTTTTCAAGCCAATGTTCCAAATAAACGTTACTGTCAACTGGCGGTATGCTCCCTCTTCTTATCCTCGGCATCCCATTATATACTTGAAAACTATAGTATGATGTGATCTGATTCCGTTGAGTTAAAATTGATATCTATTACTGACCATACTACACAACTAAGAGAAGTTTTCATCACCATCATCAAGATGGACAAACTCTGATCTGCAACAATATCTATGATCTCATATTGTCACGTAATAATCTATTGACAGATTCAAGAGGTTCAGTAATTAGATATTAAGTTACTCTAGCCTTTGCTACTTCTTCAAATAGTGACATGTATTTTTAATTATTATACAATTTAATATCATATACTCAAAGGCATAATTTGACGATAATTGTAAGATGAAACAAAGGTGTCATAAATACTTATAACAAAAGGACAAAAAGTAAACTTGAAATCTCGGAGAAAATCCAAAAGACAATCAATATAAAAGAACTATCGTCGACAATCCTGTAGTATGTATGTAGCTTTAATTTATATATACACATATATGCTTCACTTTTTACTATCGGTTTTAGACTAGTATTCAGCCGACAAAAGAAAAGAAAAGAAAAGAAAAGAAAAGAAGAAAGGGGGGGCACATACTTACCATTGGTTTTCGGTAAATGACCATAACAAAAGGAAAATTCTCAAAACCCTTTTGTTTAAAATGATCGGAAACCCTATTAATTATATCTCTTTTGTTAAAATGACCGGAAACGCCCATCTTGTATTTACGTTGTATCTATCTTTATAATTGTTTTGTTTAAACCTTTATGATTTGTGGCTGATGCTTTTTTCTTTGAATGAAGAGAGTTTTTCCGAAACAAGCTTCCCTTTGTTATTTGTTTTTGTTTCATCCTACCCTTTTGTTCTCCAATTTTCCCTTGTTTCACTCTTGCTAAAATTGTTAAAATGGCTCTATTCTACAACACTTATAATATTATTTAATAATGCAAAGATTTAATTTGATAGTATAATACGGTTATATATTTATACATGGTTTCTATCTTATAAGAAACTCTTATAGTAATCTGTTTCATAGAATTCATTCAAAACCGTTATGAATTGTTTATAACCCCAAACGTACTCATCAACTTCGTTGTATATTTGACAACTGAAACGAATTAGGAATAAGTCGTTGTGCCATGCAAATGGAATGAACGTTCTATACCGTTTGAGTAAGTTTGTTTGAATGAATGTCTTCACACCATCGTAGAAACCTGGCTTTGGCATATTCTTCTCAAAATATTTTTGCTTATCATCATCTAATGGAACTTGAACATTGAATAAAAATGTAGACAAGCTCTTCTCTTCATTCTCTAACACAATGGCTATAGATTCGAATTGAGTAATGGCGTTTGTTCTCAATGTGTTACAATAGTTTCTGATGTTGTCAAATCCACCACACGTTTCATTGACAAACTTAATAGCTGCATCAACACTCAAATATGACGAGAAATTGTTTGATCCATTGAAGATGAATTTCTCATAGAACTTCACACCGTTAAACGCATGACTGATTGGGAATGGTTCAACATTTTCTTGATACTTAGGATCAACGTACATAACGGCAAACCCTCTTGGTAAATAATACCATTTATGTAGATTACTGACGTAAAAGTCAGGTTTAAGTTCATCCAAGTTGATATCAATCATTCCAACGGAATGTGCACCATCGACAAATCCAAGAACACCGTATTGCTTACAAAGATTAATCAACTGCTTGTATGGGATCATCAATCCAGGCATTGATGCAATCAAATCGAAGAAACACAATTTAATTTTCTCAGATTTGAATTTTTCTTCAAATGCTTTCAGAATTTCATCATGTTCCAATGGGAAATCTAACGTCAAAACAATCAGTTTCAAATCGTATCTCTTCACAATGAAATCAATGGTGTTTCCACATGCACCATAGATGATACTGGTCACCAAGATTGTATCCCCTTTTTCAAATGGGAACGATCTTAAAACTATATTTGCACCAGAGGTAGCATTAGGAACCAATGCAATGTTTTGGTAGGAAGTATTGACTAGCTTGGCAACGGTTTTCACTGCTTCTTCCATCCTTTCAGGAAAATAGAATTGGAATTCATCTGGGAATGATAAATCTTCAAGAAGTACTTTTTGGTATTGCTTGTAAACTTCCTTAGGAATAGCCCCATAAGAACCATGGTTCAATGGAGTCACATCATCATCAAATAAGAAATGTTCTTTTCTAAATTCTTTTCCAAACTTTTTCACTGACATTTTGCTGTTGTTGTTGTTGTTGTCGTTGTTATTTTTCTTCTTCTATTCGTATACTATGTGCTCAATTGTCCTTCTTAGTAGTAACAACTTAATTGAGTAGACAAGTAGATAACTGAATGTACTTATATACCCATTGAGAAGAACAATTGACGACACATTATCTTATGACATATTATCTTACGACACATTAATCATATAAAGAAGAGTCACTGAGATACACGGAATACTTCCGATCTCCGTTCGTAGATACGACCCTCAGCACAATCGGTGTAAGGGTGTATATATTACATAAAAAAACCAAAAAGTCCTAAAACACACCCTTACACCAATAAATCAATCATTTTTCACAATTTCCTAAATTGGAATATTGAAGATGCTAGATGGCTGTGTTGTTGTTACTCCTCTCTCAAGATCTCGATGGAATCTTCTAGAAAGTTCTCATCGGTGAAAAAGTTGCAAAATCTGAAACCCATTCGACGATGGCTGGAGGTGAACGTCGAGTTTATAAACTTGTGTCAATTCCCCCTTTTTTTTTCACAATTGATACGTTTACTCTTTTTACCTTTTCCTCTCCTTTTCTTCTTTTCTCTCTCCTTAAGAACTATTGAAATAACATTGTTATTTATTATTTAAATACTACAACATGTCTAAAGCTGTCGGTATTGATTTAGGTACTACCTACTCCTGTGTTGCTCACTTCTCTAATGATAGAGTTGATATCATTGCCAATGATCAAGGTAACAGAACCACTCCATCTTTCGTTGCCTTCACTGATTCTGAAAGATTGATTGGTGATGCTGCTAAGAACCAAGCTGCTATGAACCCAGCTAACACCGTTTTCGATGCTAAGAGATTGATCGGTAGAAAGTTTGATGACGCTGAAGTTCAAGGTGATATCAAGCACTTCCCATTCAAGGTTGTTAACAAGGGAGGTAAGCCACAAATTGAAGTTGAATTCAAGGGTGAAACCAAGGTTTTCACTCCAGAAGAAGTCTCTTCAATGATCTTGACTAAGATGAAGGAAACCGCTGAATCTTTCTTAGGTACCAAGGTTAACGATGCCGTTATCACTGTCCCAGCTTACTTCAACGATTCTCAAAGACAAGCTACCAAGGATGCAGGTTTAATTGCTGGTATGAACGTTATGAGAATTATTAACGAACCAACTGCTGCTGCCATTGCTTACGGTTTAGATAAGAAGGTTGAAGGTGAAAAGAACGTTTTGATCTTCGATTTAGGTGGTGGTACTTTCGATGTCTCTTTATTGTCCATTGAAGATGGTATCTTTGAAGTTAAGGCTACTGCTGGTGATACTCACTTGGGTGGTGAAGATTTCGATAACAGATTAGTCAACCATTTCATCAACGAATTCAAGAGAAAGAACAAGAAGGACTTGTCCGGTAACCAAAGAGCTTTGAGAAGATTAAGAACTGCTTGTGAAAGAGCCAAGAGAACCTTGTCTTCTTCTGCACAAACTTCCATTGAAATTGATTCCTTATTCGAAGGTATCGACTTCTACACCTCCATTACCAGAGCTAGATTCGAAGAATTATGTCAAGATTTGTTCAGATCTACCTTAGAGCCAGTTGAAAAAGTTTTAAAGGATTCCAAGTTAGATAAGTCTCAAGTCGATGAAATTGTCTTAGTTGGTGGTTCTACCAGAATCCCAAAGGTTCAAAAGTTAGTCTCTGACTTCTTCAACGGTAAGGAACCAAACAAGTCTATTAACCCAGATGAAGCTGTCGCTTACGGTGCTGCTGTTCAAGCTGCTATCTTGTCCGGTGACACTTCTTCCAAGACTCAAGATTTATTGTTGTTGGATGTTGCTCCATTGTCATTAGGTATTGAAACTGCTGGTGGTGTCATGACCAAGTTGATTCCAAGAAACTCTACCATTCCAACCAAGAAGTCTGAAATCTTCTCCACTTACGCTGATAACCAACCAGGTGTCTTGATTCAAGTTTACGAAGGTGAAAGAGCTAGAACTAAGGACAACAACTTGTTGGGTAAGTTTGAATTGTCTGGTATTCCACCAGCTCCAAGAGGTGTTCCACAAATTGAAGTTACCTTCGATATTGATGCCAATGGTATCTTGAACGTTTCTGCCTTAGAAAAGGGTACCGGTAAGACTCAACAAATTACCATCACCAACGATAAGGGTAGATTATCCAAGGAAGATATCGAAAGAATGGTTTCTGAAGCTGAAAAATTCAAGGAAGAAGATGAAAAGGAAGCTGCCAGAATCGGTGCTAAGAACCAATTGGAATCTTACGCTTACAACTTAAAGAACACTGCCTCCGAAAAGGCCTTTGAAGAAAAGGTTGATGAAGCTGACAGAGAAGCTTTGAACAAGGCTTGTGAAGAAGCTATCAACTGGTTGGATGAAAACCAAACCGCTACCAAGGAAGAATTCGAAGACCAACAAAAGTCCTTAGAACAAGTTGTTAACCCAATCATGACTAAGTTCTACCAAGCTGGTGGTGCCCCAGGTGGTGCTCCAGGTGCCGCTCCAGGTGGTGCTCCAGGTGGATTCCCAGGTGCTTCATCTACCGATGAAACTTCTGGTCCAACCGTTGAAGAAGTTGATTAGGTTATTCATTGATAGTTACAATTTAATTATATATAGAATACTTTTTTTCTTCTATCGAGTTAACTTAATCTTCCAAACACTTTAAACTTTTCTCTTATTTTTATTAATATATTTCTGTTTTTAATTGGTTTTTATGAAAAACTTTTTTGATTGTAAAATTGTAAAGTTGTAAAATTTAGGTAAATTCTGTGACAAAAGAGAATTTTATTGTTAGTCATTGTGTAGTAAGCGAAAAAAAAAAAACAAGTAACGTCGATAGTCGCGTCGACGACCAATTAATTTTTAGTTTTTTTTCATATTTGGTGGTTTGTGGTTGGCACACGACTACTGTCCAATTTAACTTGTTGCTGAGAAATAGAGAGAGGGAACAGAGAGAGGAATAGAAAGAGAGAGTGGGAAAGTGAGAAAGGGAACACAGAAACTATGAAGAAAGGGAGGGAGGGAAAGGGAATTGAAGAATGAAGTATGAACTTATTATCAATAACGTTAACATTGAATTCTCCAATACTCCATTAAATTGTTCCATATACATTTACATATTTACATTTTAATTTAATCAGGATAGATCGCTTTGATTGAAAGTGAAACTACTTATTATTTTAAATACATTTCCATTCACCTTTTTCTTTCTTCCCCCCTCCTCCTCCTCCTCCATTTACTCAATCGATAAGAGAGAAAGGGTTCCAATTTTACATTACAAATCAAGTTTAATTCGATAATCATCCATTTAATCTATCAAATTGAAATAGATTAATCGATAATTATAATTACTGTTACGAATCACGTTTTGACGAATATTCTTATTTTTTTTCTTTTAACGAACTCTATCTTTTTTTTTCTTTCTTACATATATTTATTTATAATATTGCCTTCCTGTTTTCTCTATTTCTAATTATAATAACAGAACAGAACAGAAAACACATAGATTTAGTCCCCAATAGTTCCATAGAAGAAGAGAAAAAATACTACAGATACAATTTACAAGATGCCAGAAAGAGGCCCAGATCAATGGTTTGAAGAAATCAAACAATGTAAAGCCTTACCTGAAAATGACATGAAACAATTATGTGAAAGAGTGAAGGATTTATTGATGGAAGAATCCAACATTCAACCTGTTAAATCACCAGTCACTGTGTGTGGTGATATCCATGGTCAATTCCATGATTTATTACACTTGTTCAGCACTGCTGGTGGGTTTCCTTCAAATTCTAATTTGAGCACTAATTATATCTTTTTAGGTGATTACGTTGACAGAGGTTATTTTTCACTGGAGACGTTCACTCTGTTGATGATTTTGAAGGTTAAATTTCCTCAACACATCACTTTAGTCAGGGGTAACCATGAGTCTAGACAAATCACCCAAGTGTATGGTTTCTATGAAGAATGTTTAAACAAATACGGTTCATCTATGGTTTGGAAATACTGTTGTCAAGTGTTTGACTTTTTAACATTGAGTGCTATAATAGATGGTAAGATTCTATGTATCCATGGTGGGTTATCACCTGAAATTAGAATGTTGGATCAAATCAGAGTGTTGAGTAGAGCTCAAGAAGTTCCTCATGAAGGTGGGTTCTGTGACTTAGTCTGGTCAGACCCTGACAATGTTGACACTTGGGCCATCTCACCTAGAGGTGCAGGTTGGTTGTTTGGTGCTAAAGTTGCCTCTGAATTCAACCACATTAACAACTTGCAATTAATCGCTAGAGCACATCAATTGGTTATGGAAGGTTACAGATACCATTTCCCAGATAAAGATGTCGTTACTGTTTGGTCTGCTCCTAATTATTGTTATAGATGTGGTAATGTCGCCAGTGTAATGCAAGTCGATGATTCTTTGAATGTGAAGTTTGAAATCTTTAGTGCAGTTCCTGATGATACCCTTAAGTTGAATCCATCTAAAAACCAGAAAGCCGGTAATGAATACTTTTTATGATTATTTAATGTTATGACACACACACACACAAAAAAAAATTACTTTAAAAAAAACACAAAAACAAAAAACTATATCTTCAATTATGTTACTATGCTAATTCTACATCCTCTTGACTCCTTATGAAGCTTTCTATATTATCCTCTCTCTCTTCTCTCTAATTATTATCCTTCTTGATTTGGTATACTATTGACCACTTAGTCTTTTTTTTTGTATTAATGTTTGCTTTTAATTCCCTTTATCTTCAGTTTGAAAACTTCCTTTTGTTTTCCTGCACTCCTCACATATATCTATATTATTTGTCTTTTTTTGCTTACTTGTTATATACATTCTAGTTATTTTCTTCTATTTTACTTCTGTCTGATTTCAATCTGTTTTGTTAGACAAAGGGCTTTTTTCATCTGTTTTCTTTTTTTTTTTTTGTTTTTTTTGGCTTTTTGTTGTTTGTTATAGTTCGTCCCTCCACTTCTTTGTACATTTGTGTTTGATTTTCTTCAATTATTCATCTTTTATTTATCTTCTCCTTATTATGTTTTTTTTTCTTACCCGTTTTCATAATTTCATTTATATATATATATATATTCACATCGATGAATCTCCTTTTTGTCATTTCGTAATTTCGGGAATAAAAAAGCCATGCCGCCACTTGCCAAATTTGTTTTTTGTTCTTCGATTACTCTTTGACACATGATTAGTTTAAAAATGTAGTTATTAAATTATTCGTTGTTGGTTTATTAGGATGAACCATACCGAATAAAGATACATTATCAATCAAGAAACAAATAAATTCCAAAGTGTGTGGGAAATATGGGTGGAAAGCAACAAGAGTATCCGTTGTATAGGCCTGGGAACAGAACCCATGTGTCAATACTACCTCCATACTCACCCAGAGAGATCATTCAATTAATGGTGGTGTTTATCCATATAAGTACTTGCATTGTGTTGCCATTCTTGTTCTTTTATTGCTGGTCGATACCGAAACTATGGCCCTTGATGATTTATTACACCTTGTTTGGGTACTTACTTGACACATCGGTGCATAACGGAGATTCCATTAACCAACGATGGAATTGGCTAAGAGGATTAGATTTCTACAAGTACTTTGCTGATTACTTCCCCATTGTGTGTCATAAGACTGTAGATTTGACACCGACATTCACAACTGAAGAGACCACCATTAAGTCATACCCAGAATGGTGTTCCGAATATGTCCCGAAGTGTCTCTTGTCACAATTAGCTACTTTACACATAGTGTCAAAAAGTGAAAGAACCGTTGTGAAACATGTCAGAACGGGTCCTAGATACATGTTTGGATTCCATCCACACGGTGTCATTTCCTTTGGTGCCACTGCTGTACTGATGAGTGAGCAAGTTGGATTTGCTAAAGAGTTCCCCGGTGTTATTTGTGTGCTGGTCACGTTAACCATACAATTCATGGTACCATTTCTGAGAAATTACCTTAAATTCCTAGGCATTGGTGTGGTGACAAGACGTGCCATGAAGTCCTTATTGAACAATAACATCAGTGTGGGTATTGTCATTGGAGGTGCCACTGAGAGCCTTTATGCAAGACCCGGATTGAACACAATCGTGTTGAAGAAAAGAAAGGGTTTCATCAAGATTGCATTGGAAATGTGTGGTATCAACGAAAAAGGAGATATCAAGGAAGACGAGGATGATATTTGTGTTGTTCCATGTTATAGCTTTGGAGAGAACAATGCTTACAACGTGTACTACACTACAAAGGATTCTGATCAATCAGCTACCAGTGATAGTTCCGTTAGAGATCTATTATTGAATTTCCAATTGAAAATTAAAAACATTTTTGGATTCACAGTGCCTATTTTCGTCGCCAGAGGATTTTTCAATTATGATTTTGGATTGATTCCATATAAACGAAGAATCGATGTTGTTGTTGGAGCTCCAATAAACATTAAACGATTGAATGGACTGAAGCCTGGTGATCCAGTGACAGATGAAGAAATCAATCACTACCATAAATTGTACGTTGACGCTGTGATTAAGTTATTCAACGATAACAAGAAAAAATATCTGGGTGAATTTGATTTGATCAAGAACTCGAAATCATTCAGTGAAAACTGATATATATATATAAATAAGTAAAATTTTTATTATTGGATATATTTACATTCGTACACATTATTAAAATCGTAAAAAAAGGTTAAGCAGGAAGGGGGAAAGAAAGAAAGAAAGAAAAGGAAGAATTAAACAGATAAAGGAAAACACCGAAAAAAAAGCACTCTATCTGAAACTAGATTGACCAGATTTAAGACTCAACACCGTTCTAACATCACTTGTGAATCTTAAACTGTTTAAAAGCGGTAACAAATTCATCAATTCCATGTCATCGGGGTCATTGATCCAACCTTCCACCATGATACCATTCTCCTTGTGTAAACTGTAACTAACTGGAGAATTGTCAACAATGATAACTTTTGAAAGATCATTTACGACACCTCTTGTCTTTGATCTAGATCTAGATCTTGGCCGGTCTGGGTCTTTAGGTGACACAGTAGGCACCAGATCAGGGGATATGGAACTAGATAAATTAACGTTTGACGGAATGCCCAGTAATGCACCAAGATCCTTGACGTAACCCTTTCCTTCCATAAACACACATGAATTTCTATAAAATCTTTGAGAGAACAATTTCCTTGTTGGTTTGCCGTTATTATTTGAATAAGTGATTGATTTATCCTTTGAGAGAACCTCTTCCTCAAGGTAATTCAACACTGGATCTGCGTATTCTTTGATAGACGCTGTGAAGCACACTAAATTGAACCAGTGTTTCACTATATTTAAAAATTCATCAACGTATGGTCTTTTATAAATTCTATAAAGCGTTGGTAATTGATTGTTGTTGACTTTAATCTCCAAAGTGACACCTTTATTCTTCGTTAACACCGATGAATTGTGTCTTGACAATGAATGGATCAGTGTCTCATCTAGATCCAGCACAAGGGTTTTCATTGGGATTGTAGGTGGGTTGTTAATGTCAAAATTGAACAACAACTTGGGGAACACAAATTTCTTATTCCTTGGAGTCTGCTGGGTGGAGGTACTGCTTCTTCTTGATGACTCCGGTGGGTTGCCCGTGGCACTTTTCAATGATGACAATGAATTTAATCTATCAAACCGGTCTCTACGAACCGGAGACAATGTATTGGTTCTTCTTGGTGATTCAGCCAAATCTCCAGTTGGAGATTTGATCAAATCATCTGATTTATCAGCTATCTCAAATTCTAGATCCTCCTCAACTATAGTAGAGATGGATTTTGATCTATCATCAATTTCACTTTGTTCTGACTTATTGTCCTCCTTATCCAACCGTTCATCTATTGTCAAATCTCTTGGGTCAAGGGTTGTATCGCTGTCATCCATTGACATCGATGGTTCTTGTGTTGTTGTTGATATCGTTGTTTTTGTTGTTGGATTTGTCGTTGTTGTTGTTGTCATTGAGGAATCCATGAATACTATTCTGTACATGAGTCTCAAGGGGTAAGTCACAACCCAGAGAATGAATTTGATTGGTTTGTAAAGTAAATTGTTTGGTAGAAACAAAATCACATTCACCAGAAGCTCAAAGAAATTGTATTCATCTGTGATATCAGCATAATCTGATTCCTGATTCACAGTTTTGTCTAATTGTTGTTGTAACAAGATACTGGCTTCGTCTTGCCTTGTCACTATTTCTTGATCTGGTGTCAATTCCGATTGAGGCGCTGTCAGTTGTTGTTGTTGTTGTTGTGACAAAGTAGACAGTGAATCATTAGTTACATTGTTGTCATTGGAATAGTATTTGTTAACCAATGCATCAATGGGGTCTATATTATCTTCTGTGATGGCATTGGCCTGGTCATCATTGCCACTGGTGGAACTTGTCTCTGTGTGGTCCAGTAATTTGCCAACAGAATCTGTATTGGGGTAGCGTACCGATGGATGAAGAGCCTTATCGACCGTGTTAGCTAAGAACTGGATCGAATTCATTGTAATTTGCTCTTCAATGTGAATGCCATCAATATGAATATATATATATATATATATATGTGAGAGAGATTGTTGCACTGAGGCGGTTCCAGGTTAAACAGTACAGTAAAATAACCAGTAAAATGGTATAACTTCCCCCTGTAACTCTGTATACAGATAGCTTAGCATGTGTATCAACAACAACAAAACAAAAAAAAATTAAAACAGTTGGGTTCAAGGCTGTGCTGGAACCATCACAAAGCCAACAAATTGGCAGGCAAGAAAGCGTTTTTATTACACAATACACATTACACAGTTTATTGGACAAGAACAAGAAAAACAACAACTTATATAACTATTAAAGGAAGCAAAACAAAAAAGGATGAGAGTTTAAAAATTAAAGGAAAGGAAAGGAAAGGAAAGGGAAGGGAAGGAAAGGAGGGAAGTGGATATGGAAGGACTTTTTTTTGTTGGATGCAAAGATACAAAGTTATTTTTTAAAATGACATTTCATTAAGAAAATTACTTGAATGTATGGATCCAAAGGAATGATAGATATCTGATAAGTATATACATGTTTGCAAATGTTTTTTTTTGTTTGTATTGTAAATGATTGTACGTTAATGAATGGGTGAAGGAGAGGTCATGGCCATTGTCAATTTCATTTCCATCAGTCCCGTCCACGGTAAGAACCTCTTCCTCTACCAGGACTACCTCTGATACCACCTCTGCCTCTGCCTCGTCCCCTGTTTGGCGATGGAGTTGACACATGGTTAGAAGTAGATTTACGGGTGGTACTCTCTATGAATTTGGAATCATCACCAGTTGATCCATCGGTCAACGCATTGGATTTCCCATTGGAAGAAGAATCCCTACCACCAGCAGTCTCATGTAATCTGTATTTGAAGTCAAATCCCTTGGAGTGTGATGCCATTCTAACCTCTCCGTCTTGAACGTCTAGCGTTATGTAACCGTAGATGAAATCACAAAGATTGAAATGCCATGTGTTTTGAAATGAAATGTAATACAAATCATTTAATTGTCTGATAATCGTATTGAGTTCTCGTTGCTTTGGTTGAAGATTGAATGAACCCAGATCTTCATTGTTGATCAATGATTGGGTCAATTGTAACCGAAGAATGTCGTCTAACCCCTTCGATGATATTGGAATCTTGTCAAACACTTCCAATGCCAATTGAATGCAACTGATCATCATTGGATCATTTAAACCAAACAACAATTTCTCGTATTTGGGTTGCACATTTTTCCAAATAGTGGCAAATTTGTTTCTTGATTCATTGAATTTCAATTTAAAACTTTCAAAGCTAGGATTTATAGACAATTCATTGTACGATGATGAATATTTGAAATGCAAAGAATTAGATATCGTGTAATCCATCTTGAAGAAAATGGATAAATGTTCCAACAATGGTTCTCTTGCTGGTGATTGGTGGGTGATGAAAATCTTGATGGCTTTATTGTAAACGTCAGGTTCATTCTCTGCAAATTCAGTCAATGTGTAAATTAATTTCCCTAATTGAAGAACAGTGATCCAAATGTTTCCCGGGTCTCCACTGATAGGCAACAAGGCATCTATATTGTCTAAACTGTCAAATTCTGTGTTTTCTCCAATGATATCTTCTAAATCTAACGTGGAACCCTGGTGGAAGAGTTTATGATGAGAAAGTGACCCTCCCACACCGGTTAACAATAATATGTGTCCAGTGGCCGATCTGACAGTGAACAAATTCCCATCATCAACAATGTGTAAATTAGGAATGTTGTACACTCCATATCTGAATTTATTGATCACCAATGAATCTTCACACATTCCATAAATTGTATAAACTGGAACGGTCAACTTCTTCTCTCCTCTGATAAACTTCCCCAATTCTGATATCTCATGATTCTTCAACAGTTTCTTCAAATTCTCAGTTTCATTGGATAAATGTTCCACTGCATCTCCAGTTACTTTAGATAGTTTAGATATCTGCAAGATCAACGATTCAGGTAACAGCGGTGAAAACTCCACAATGTGCCTTAGATATGACTCATGGATTCTATCTATACTCTCCTCGTCTAAGAAACCAAAATTACCCGTGTGTATTATTATATCTGCTGAATGTTCCTCTGCTAGTTTATTGAACAACGAAAGCTCTCCTCTGATATCTGCAACAGCAAGAATCTTGATTCCATCTTTGTCTATACATGTCAAATTGCTCATTGTATTTATATATATATATGTGAATTGATTGTTTTATTTAATAGCAATTTATACCGTTCTTCTTTGCGTATTTCTCTATTATTCACTATTGTTATCAATGATTAGAATTAGCTGTCCAGGTGGTTTGTAGATTGGGTTCTTAATGTGTTTGTCTCTCCTCTAATGAATTAAATAAGTAACAAAAAAACAAATAGATGCATCAACTATGTGTTATTTTAACGTGGGTGATTGGTTAATAAAAGTTGTTATTAAGGTGTAGTTAGTTTAGTGTCTGCACAATTTTCTGATAATGTTCTATATTAATTAGTGCAAAACAATGTGTAATTGACTGATAATGTATCCTTGTGTCTACGTCTGAATGATTAAAGTTAATGTGGTTAATTGAACCATTATCATTTCCACTCTATACCATTACTCCATATAGTCAACGATTATCATATTACGGCTTCTCTTAACTAATCTCTCCTTCCTGGAAAGAGACAATTGACACGTGATAAGAAAATGGCAGACACCAGAGTCAAATATAGGAACTAAACATCTTTACACCAGGACACATACATTTAAAAGATCAAAACACATTTTATTTAGTAAACTATATATATATATAACTTATAAAACTCAACTCAAAAGGTATAAGGTAAAATAAAATAATCAGCTAAATAAAATAAATAATAAGATATAAATAAAAAGTAAGAAAAAAAACATTTTTCAAAAAACTCATGTTTAATGAAGAATCAAACAAAAATAGTAAATTTTTTTGAAAATCCGTGTAGGAAAAAGAGAAACAAAAGCAAATTATACAAAATGCTGAAATAAATAAAAGGTAGAAAATTAAAATGATATCTTTATAGAATGATCCGTCCTTTTAGGGATATAAATTGGAGAAAATAAATGGCACATTAGGCTTTCTTGAATCAAAAAAAAATATTGGAATAAAGAACAAAAGAAACACAATAAGAGCATCATCAACTCAACTCAAAATGATACTTCGTACGTTTCCCTTTTCTTTTTCGTCCAAATGAATTAAAAACATCAACAAAACCAACCAAATGGGAAACAGAATTGAATAAAACAAAGGGGAATAAAATAAAATGTAACAGATGAGACTAGCAAAAATAGGAAAAAATCATAAATTTATATGACACTAAAGAAAATAGAGAGGCATTTCAATTTCATTAAACCTTTTCGGCTAATTCTTCTAATAACTTGTAGTCTCTCTTTTCAATGGAACCGTTACCTGGTAATCTGGTATCACCCATCAAGAACAAATCAATTTCTCTAGCACATTGTCTACCCTCTTGGATACCCCAAACAACTAAAGATTGACCTCTTCTACAATCACCAGCGGCAAACAAGTTGTCATTGGAGTCAATTCTGTAACCATGGGTTTCAGCAGTGGCAATAGTACCTCTCTTAGTCTTAACAACTTCCAAGTTGTCAGATTCTGGACCAACGAAACCCATGGATAACAAGACAACTTCAGCTGGGAAGAATTCTTCAGAACCTGGAACTTCGGCCATTTGCCATGCACCAGAGTCTGATCTCTTCCATTCAACTCTGACAGTCTTGATACCCTTGACATTACCATCTTCATCACCAACGAATTCCTTGGATAAGATACAGTATTCTCTTGGATCTCTACCGTAATGTTCCTTAACTTCAACGTGACCGTAATCAACTCTGAAGATTCTTGGCCATTGAGGCCATGGGTTGTCCTTAGATCTGTCAGATGGTGGATGTGGCAACAATTCAAAGTTGGTCACCGACTTAGCACCATGTCTGGCGGAGGTACCCAAACAATCGTTACCGGTATCACCACCACCAATGACAACAACATTCTTACCTTCAATGGTCTTTCTGATAGAATCCAAATCTTCCTCTAATAAAGCCTTGGTGTTAGACTTCAACAAAGTCATAGCATAGTTAATGTTCTTTAACTCTCTACCTGGAATCTTCAAATCTCTTGGAATGGTAGAACCAACAGCTAACACAACAGCATCATTGGTCTTCTTCAATTCATCAATGGTGATGTCTTCACCAATAGTGGTGTTACAAATGAATGCAATACCTTCAGCTTCCATCAAATCGGTTCTTCTCTTAACAATACCCTTATCCAACTTCATGTTTGGAATACCGTACATCAACAAACCACCGGCTCTGTCAGATCTTTCATAAACAGTGACAGTGTGACCAGCCTTGTTCAATTGATCGGCAGCAGCTAAACCAGCTGGACCAGAACCAACAATGGCAACTCTCTTACCAGTTCTAACCTTTGGTGGGTTTGGAGCAATCCAACCTTGTTTGAAACCGTAGTCAACAATACCAGCTTCGATGGATTTGATACCAACTGGAGCATTACCAGAAACGTTAACAACACAAGCACCTTCACATGGAGCTGGACAAATCTTGGAAGTAAATTCTGGGAAGTTGTTGGTCATCAACAATCTTTGCAAGGCATCGTACCATCTGTCCTTGAACACCAGTTCGTTCCACTTTGGAATAACATTGGAAATTGGACAACCAGTATCAGATTGACAGAATGGAACACCACAGTCAATACATCTGGCAGTTTGAACAGCCAAATCTTCCTTGGATAATCTGGTTGACAATTCCTTCCAGTCATGTAATCTAGACTTGGCTGGTCTGTATGGTTCATGTCTTCTCTTATACTTCATGAAACCACCAACCTTTTCTAACTTAGTAGCCTTCTTTTCCTCATTCTTGATATCAATGATGGTGTCTTCCAAATCCATAACCTTTGGTTCCTTTGGAGTAGCATGTGACTTGGACTTTGGTCTAGTGAATTCACCATTAGTGATATCAGCTTCTGGATCTTCCTTGATAGAAGAGAAGAAGTTGGAAGCTTCCTTCTTCTTCAATTCAGCTTGCTTCTTAGCTTCATTTTCCAAGACTCTCTTATATTCGTATGGTAAAACCTTAACGAATCTGGACAAGAATCTGTGGAAGTTAGACAATAATCTGTCAGCAATTTCAGAACCAGTGTAGTGTCTGTGGTCTTCCAACAAACCTCTCAAGAAGGCAATTTCAGCTGGATCAGTTAAAGTACTCAATTCAACCATTTCCTTGTTAACCTTTTCTTCGAAGTCTTGAGCCATGTCCAAGACGTAAGCAATACCACCAGACATACCGGCAGCGAAGTTACGACCAACACTACCTAAAACAACAACTCTACCACCAGTCATGTATTCACAACCGTGGTCACCAGTACCTTCAACAACGGCAATGGCACCAGAGTTTCTAACAGCAAATCTTTCAGCAGCAATACCTCTGAAGAAAGCAGCACCAGAGGTGGCACCGTAAAGACAAGTGTTACCAATGATAATGTTTTCTTCGGCCTTGAACTTAGATTCCTTTGGTGGGTAGACAATCAATCTACCACCAGAAAGACCCTTACCGACATAATCGTTACAGTCACCTTCCAATTCTAAGGTGATACCTGGAGCCAAATAAGCACCGAAGGATTGACCAGCAGAACCCTTAATGTTAACATGGACAGTGTCATGAGGTAAACATTGAGGACCAAACTTCTTGGAACATCTGTACGACAAAGTGGTACCAATAGCTCTATCAGTGTTGATAGCTTGTGCTTCAATAGTGACCGGAAGACCCTTGTCCAAGGTGATTTCAGATTCATCGATCAACTTGTTATCCAATCTAACGTGCAACTTGTGGTCTTGCTTCTTGATACATCTAGTAGCAACACCTGGTCTGATGGTGTGAGCTGGAGTTAAAATTGGTGACAAATCAATGTTAGCATTCTTGGTGGTTCTCAAGTCATCTCTGACGTACAACTTTTCAGCTCTACCAACCATTTCATCAATGGTTCTGAAACCTAACTTGGCCATAATACCTCTCAATTCGTTGGAAACGTAGTAGAAGAAGTTGATGACGTGTTCTGGGGTACCGTTGAATTCCTTTCTCAAGATTGGATCTTGAGTGGCAATACCAACTGGACACTTGTTTGTGTGACACTTTCTGTTGTAAACACAACCCATGGCAATCAATGGAGCAGTGGCGAAACCCCATTCTTCAGCACCTAACAAACATGCAATGGCGATATCTCTACCGGTTTTCAATTGACCATCAGTTTGCACAGTGACTCTACCTCTCAAGTCGTTCAAAACCAAAGTTTGATGGGTTTCAGCTAAACCTAATTCCCATGGTAAACCAGCGTACTTGATACCAGTCCATCTAGCAGCACCAGTACCACCATCATGACCAGAGATCAAAATGTGGTCAGCCTTAGCCTTAGCAACACCGGAAGCAATAATACCAACACCGACTTCTGAGACCAACTTAACAGAGACTCTAGCTCTTGGGTTAGCACACTTCAAATCGTAAATCAATTGCTTCAAATCTTCAATAGAGTAAATATCATGATGAGGAGGTGGAGAGATCAAACCAACACCTTCAGTGGAGTGTCTAGTCTTGGCAATGTTAGAGGAAACCTTGTAACCTGGCAACTCACCACCTTCACCTGGCTTAGCACCTTGAGCCATCTTGATTTGCAATTCATCAGCATCAGCCAAGTAGTAAGAGGTGACACCGAATCTACCAGAGGCAATTTGCTTAATGGAAGATCTCATGGAATCACCATCGTCATTTGGCTTAGATCTTTCAACATCTTCACCACCTTCACCAGTGTTGGACTTACCACCCAATCTGTTCATGGCAACAGCTAAAGTAGAATGAGCTTCCATGGAAATGGAACCATAAGACATGGCACCAGTACAGAATCTTCTGACAATCTCAGTCCATGGTTCAACTTGGTCAATTGGAACTGGAGTGGAGGCAGAGTAATCAAAGTCTAACAAACCTCTCAAGGTACAGTTCTTGATAGCCTCGTATTCCTTCTTGGAGTAAGTGTCATAAGCTCTTTCATTCTTGTTTCTGACAGCATCTTGAATGTTAGCCACGGCAGATGGTTCATTGACGTGAGCGTCACCACCGTCTCTCCAATGGTATTCACCAGATTCTGGTAAACCCTTTGGCTTGATGGTTTCTCTTGATGGGAAACCTCTGTTGTGCAAGGAGAAGGCATCTTGAGAAATGTATTCAAAGGTGATACCCTTGATTCTGGAAGCGGTACCGGCGAAACACTTATCAATGACAGAGTTGTCAACACCCAAGGCTTCAAAAATTTGAGCACCCTTATAGGAAGCCAAAGTGGAGATACCCATCTTAGACATAACCTTCAAGATACCATCATCAATGGCATGCTTATAGTTGTCCAAGACAGTCTTATCGTCTAAGTTACCAGCCAACAAGTTTTCAGAGTTCAACTTCACCAAGGAATCCATAATCAAGTATGGGTTGACGGCATCAACACCGTAACCAACCAAACAACAGAAATGGTGAACTTCTCTAGCTTCAGCAGTTTCGACAATGATGGCAACCTTGGAACGTTGCTTTTGTCTGACCAAATGGTGGTGAACGGCACCAGAGGCGATCAATGCACTGACTGGCACTCTTTCAGCAGAGGTGTTTCTGTCAGATAAAATGATAACTTGATGGTCATCGACAATGGCTTGAGTGGCTTCTTGACAGATTCTGTCGATGGAATCGGTGTAACCGGTTAATCCTTCAGACTTGTCAAAGGTGATGTCAATGTTAGCGACAGACCATTTTGGGTAAACCTTGTTGATGTTCTTCAATGCTAAGAATTCATCATTAGTCAAAATTGGTGATGGCATCAACAATCTGTTACATTGAGATGCATTCATCTCCAACAAGTTACCCTGAGGACCAATGTAACATTCCAAGGACATGACAATCTTCTCTCTGATTGGATCAATTGGAGGGTTGGTCACTTGAGCAAATAATTGTCTAAAGTAATCATACATCAGTCTTGGTTGTTCTGCCAAGCAGGCCAAGGCAGTGTCGTTACCCATGGAACCCAATGCTTCCTTACCACCGGCAGCCATTGGAGCCAAAATGGTGATCACTTGTTCCAAAGTGTAACCGAATGCCAACAACAATGGATCTTCTTGCACCTTGACGGACAAGTCAACCTTGGAGGTGTAATCGACAGCCTTTGAGTCCAACTTGGAGAACAATTCAGGCATGGTGATCATGTTTGATAGAATCCAAGCCTTGAAATCAAATCTAGAAGAAACCTGCTTCTTTAATTCTCTGTCATCCACGATTCTACCCTCTTGAGTGTCCACCAACAACATTCTACCTGGTTGTAATCTTCCCTTTTCGACAACCTTACTTGGTTCAATTGGAATGACACCAACTTCAGATGCACAAATCATGATATCATCATCGGTCAAATAGTATCTACATGGTCTCAAACCATTTCTGTCCAAGTTAGCACCACAGAATCTACCATCGGCGAATGTGAACAATGCAGGACCATCCCATGGTTCCATCAAGCAAGCAGCCCATTCATAGAATGCTCTCTTCTTTGGATCCATGTGTTCATTGCTTTGCCATGCCTCTGGCACCAACAACATCACAGCCTCTGGCAATGACACAATACCATTGATGACCAACAGTTCCAAAACGTTATCCAAAGCAGCGGAATCGGAACCACCTTCTTCGATGATTGGATAAAGTTTATCCAAGTCATCACCAAATAATTTCGACTCCATGACACCTTCTCTGGCTCTCATCCAGTTCTTGTTACCTCTCAAGGTGTTAATTTCACCATTGTGAGCGGCCCATCTCAATGGTTGAGCTCTGTCCCAAGATGGGAAAGTGTTAGTGGAGAATCTAGAATGGACCAAGGCAAAGTGACATTCATAATCGGCATTGACCAAATCATGGTAGTAGGAGTACACTTGAGCAGGAACCAATTGTCCCTTGTAGACAATGTTTCTAGTGGACAAGGAACAAATGTAGAACCAATTGTGTAATCCAATGGTGTGAGTGGATTGCTTTCTTAAAATGTACAATTTCTTACCGAAATCCTTTTGATATTTAGCTTCAAATTCATCACTGGAGATTTCCTTTGGTTTATTACCAGAACCGTACACTTCTTCAAACACAATCAATGGCTGCAAGATCTTTGGTTCTCTGGAAAGAGCGGCAGGACCCAAGATGGATGAATCCACTGGCACTTCTCTCCAACCCAACACTCTTAAACCCAATGATGAGGCAATGTTTTCAAAAGTGGATTTAGATTTTTGAAACACTTCATTGTCCTTTTTAAAGAACAAATTACCGACAGCGTATTGACCTGGTTCAGGTAAGGTAACATCACAGTGGTATTGGAATTCTCTCTTCATGAATTTATGAGGAATAGATGTCATAACACCGGCACCATCACCGTCTCTGGCATCAGAACCGACAGCACCTCTATGGGTCATGTTACATAATAAGAATTTAGCATCAGTGATAATCTTATGGGAAGCTTCACCCTTCACATGACAGGCAAAACCTAAAATAATAATTCAATCATTGCATAGACAAAATAAAAATGTTAGTAACAAAGAATTTAAGATAATTGAAAATAAAAGGTGATAAGAAATAAAAAAAAAAGGGGGGAGGGAGATGAGATGAGGAAAAATCCCATTCCCTTCATTCATTCTAAAATAAATACATACCAACACCACAATTATCCTTTTCATAAGCTGGATCATAAAGACCCTTGGACACAGGGATAGTGGAAGCCCAAGTCTTGTTTTCAGGAGTCTCATCGTAATCATACACGGAGTAAGAATCGACAGTTTCTCCCTCGGTAGGTTGATATTCAAGATGTTGATCTGATTTAACAACCATTGTTTTAACAATAGGGGGAAGGAGGAATGATTATGTCAAATAAATAAAAAATTGAATAAATAAATAAATAGGTATATATATATATATATTAAATGGATTTTTCCTTGTTTGAATATAAACTAACTAATGTAAAATCACTTAACAGAGAGGAATGGGAATGGCAATGGAACAAATTTGAACTTTTCTTTATTCTTTAGAGTTGAGTTGAGTCGAGTTGAGTTGAGTTGAGTCGAGTCGAACAGTTCAAAAAATGTTGTGTGTGTAATGAGTTGAGTTAAATGAAGGAAACAAAATGATTTAGTTATATATGTATTTGTATATATATATATATATATATAGATAGATAGATAGATAGATAAATATGAATATGAATATGAATCAAATAAAATATTTATATATTAAAAGAAGAGAAAGAGAAAGAGGACAAAAGAAAGAAAAAAACAAGAAGAAGTAGAAGTACAAATAGTTATAAAAGTTTCTTTCATTGGAGAAAGAAGGAGAAGAGAAAAAAAAATTTTCCCCCCATAAAAAAATTACAATTTGAAAAAGATGTCAACTTTCATTTATTACCATTACCATTACCAATTTACAATAATAATAATAATAATAATTACTTACTTAATTACTTACTTACGAATAACAATAAACATCCATCCATAGTACATAAATAATACTGAACGAAACGAAACTAATGAAAAACGAAACGAAACAAAACAAAACGAAATAATAATAATAATAATGATGATAATTCACTAACAAAATAACGGCGAACAAAACCAAAAAATCTCCTTGATCCGGTGTTACTAACAACGGGAATTATAAGATAAGGAAATCAATGAATTGGTGGGATGAAAAGAGGGGGAACATTTTAAAGAGTAAAAACACATGGGGGGGGGAACACACAAGACAAGACAAGACACCAGAGCTGGGGCTGAATGAATGAATGAATGAATGAATGAATCCTTGATATTGATACTGATTGATGTTACTGATAATGGGCCATATCCAACCAATAGCGGGGGGTTCAGATCAAATCAAAGAAAAAAAATAAATAATTATTATTATTATGGGGACAGCGAAAAAAAAAAACAAAAAGAAAACAAAAAAAGAATTTATATTGAAAGAAAAAAGAAAAATGAAAAAAATATGGATGAGAAATAAAAAGAAGAAAAAAAAGAAGAAATTGGACAATGACGGTAAAAAATAACAAAAAAAAAAAAAAAAACAAAAAAAAAAAAAAAACACTAAAAAGAGAAAAGAGAAATTAGACGGAAATCGATCAACTAAAGACAAGAAGAAACAGAAGAAATAAAATTGAAATAAAAGGAGGGTAAAAAAAATTGAATTAAATAAGTAAATAAGTAAAATGGTAGCATAATATAATGATAAAAGGTATTAGGGATTCATAGAGCGTACGTATTATTGGAAATTGCGTGTAATTAATTATAATGTGTGTATTTTTTTTTGCTTTTTTTTTTTTGCTTCTGTCTTTGATTTATTCATTTTATGCAACATGTTCATCATTGATTGTATCTTGCACAACAGGAGAAGATGGAGTCATTGGTTCCTTTTCCTTCTCTTGTAATTTATCCTTTGTAGCTGATGCCAGGGCACTGAATGCAGATGCATTTTCAGGAGTGATTTTCACTTCTTGTTCATCTAGGGCACTTGTGTCAAAGAAGTTTCTTCTCACCTCCACATAATCGTATGCAAATTCACCGATTTGATCTTCATCCATACCATTGGCTTCACCTTCTTCATCGGTTCTCAACTTCATCGTTGGGATTTTATCCAAAACGACACAGATGATCCCTGTAACCACGACACAGTACCCAATGACAGCACCGATGAATGCAATTTGCTTGTACAATTGTTTCCAATTATGGTCGACCCATCCACCAGGGTGGTCGGTGTATCCATCGTAACCAATCACTGTCGATGATCCAAACAATCCATTGAAGAAAAGTCCAATGACACCAGCGATACCGTGTTCCGCCAACACATCCAAGGAATCATCGACTCTTAACCAAACTTTGAAAATGGTGGAAAAGTTACACACTGTTCCAGAAACGACACCCAAAATCACAGATGCCCATAAAGAGATACAACCAGATGCTGGAGTAGCAGCGACTAAACCGGAAATGATACCAGAGCAAAGACCGACGGCAGACCAATGAGACGTTCTAAAGTAATCCAAGATACACCAAGTCATACCACCGAATGCAGCGCAAAGATTAGAGTTCATGATGGCATACACTGATTTCATCGATGGTTCCACACATGTTAAACCATTGAACCCTAACCAACCAAACCAAAGCAGAGTGGTACCGATGGTGATCATCGACACATTATGAGGTCTGTAATTAACCATCAAATGTTGTCTTCTTTCACCTAAAAAGTACGACAACACAAACCCACCAAATCCAGATAAAATCTCCACTGGTCCACCACCGGCGTAATCCAAGACCCCCCATTTGTATGCCCATCCACTGGAATTCCAAATCCAACAAGCCACTGGACAGTACACTAGGGTCAACCATGTAAATGTGAACAAAAACAATGGTAGAATTCTACCTCTTTCACACACAGCACCGATAAGAATACAAATGGCGATGGATGCAAACATGTTTTGAAAATTTGCGAATGCCATTTCTGGGTACCCTTTCAAGTTACTCAAAGTGATGGTGGAATCCAAATTTTGGTATCCGAAATTGTGTAAATTACCAATAAATTTGTTACTAGCGGTGGATGAGAATGCCAATGAATAACCCCAAAAGTACCATTGGAAAATCGACACTAGTAACACCATAAACACTGAAAAGATCAAGTGTAATGCAGATTTCCGTCTTGTCAAACCAGAGTAAAGGTACGCTAGTCCAAAACACATAATCAACACTAAACACGTACCAATGATCAATGTTATCACTGTAGCATCGTTGTAATTTGCATCTTCAGCAAAGATCTCTCTTTTAATTAAATATCCCAACATTGTATGTGTAAATATAAAGATATATATCTATATGATGGATGTATTTGTTTGTTTTGTGTGTGTGTGTTTTTTTTTTTAAAAAAAATTTATTTGTTTTTGAATGCAAAATGCTAAATTATAAATGTAGAATGGTATAGAAAAGTATAATAAATTGATTGGAATTTTAACTGTATTGAATTGTATTGTTGTGTATCAAATCAAAATCAAATCTCTCTCTAATGGTCAAAGAGCAATTAAAAAAAAAGAAGAAGAAGAAAAACACAGGTAATAATCTGTTAAATTGTTAAATTTGTTTGTAACGTAATTGATATAATTGAATTAAGATTTGATTTAAATATATATATATATATGAAAGCAAGAAAGAAAGAGAAACCAATAGATTAAAAAAGAGAAAAACGTCGAACCAACAAGAAAAGAAGGTAATTTAAAACAAACAAACAAACAAACAAAAAAAAAAAAATTACATGACATACATTATATATATATAAAGTACCCTTAGAAATACACCTATAAAATGATTCAATAAAAAGTCAAAAAAAAAACCGTTCAATTTCCCAACCTTACAATTACTATGACAATACGGTAAATACATTTTTACAATATACCAGTCAGTATAAAATGCTCTAAAGACACTAACTAAAAAAGATCCTCCATCGCTCGTTTCTTTTTTTTTTTCTCTCTCTCTCTCTCTTTCTCTCGCTGCCCAGAACTTTTTCTTCAAGTGAAAGTACCGTTTAATAGGTTATTGATAAGATAAAAAAAATTGCAATTTCAATGGTTTGACGATTGGTTGATAAAATTCCGTGGGCCAATTGAGATTTTTAAGTTGAATCAATTGGTAAAAGTAAAAAAATTTGTAAATTTGGTTTGGTATTATTAAAATAATTGTTATTATTGCTATAAATTATTATTGTAATATTTATTATACAGTTTTACTGTATTTTCATCTACCCATCTATACCTTACTTTAATCTATATCTATATCTAAATCTAAATCTAATCAAAAAGAACAAAAGCAAACAAGAAGACTAAGGGAAACAACTCTACACCAGCTCGGTATTAAAAAAAAAATATAAATATGTATATATATATATATCCCACACACACACACCGACACAAACAATTTTTTTTTCATTGGTTGGATAAACCAACTAGAAATAGGCATTACAAGACAAAGTTTGCCGAAATTTTTTTTTTTTGTCAAAAAAAATTTGCGTCTTTCTGCCCGTGTATTACCGGGAATGGAGTTGAGCGGGTTTATTTAAATTGAATTGAATTGAGTCGAGTCGATAGTCTTGAGTCGACTTTTTTTTAATTGATTGACAAAACAAAACAAAACAAAAGAGAGAAGAGAAGAAAAGACAAGTGAAAACAAAAATCAAATTAAATCAAATCGTAAAAACAGTACGTAAAATACATCAAAATACAAGCAAATGTAATAATTAAATGCCAATCTGCAAACCATAATTTTGAAACAATATAATTGTTCTTATTTTATGCAACTGATTTTTATTTTATTTTATTTTATTTTATTTTATTTTAATTGAATTGAATTGAATAGAATTAAATTGAATTAACCATACAAAATGTTAAATTTTGTATGGATTTCTTATCTTTTTTACCTGTCTTATCTATGAGATTTCTCACTATTAATTTATTTTTTTTTCTTTTGTTCTGTGGATACCATAGATAAGAAAATACAGTACCACAATTTCATTCCATACTTACATTACATGAATTTGTATTATTATATTTATGGAGTATCCCCACAATTTTCCTAATTCATCCACCCGTTGTGATTTTGGTAAAATGGTGGGTAGGTGTATGTATGTACATACACATATATATGTGTGTCAAATTATCCATCCATAGCGTAACTGATTTAACTCCTTTTTGAATCAAATTTATTAATATACAAAAATACGATGTAACAGATGAGATACAATTAATCATACAATGTTTCAATGCCAAATGCCAATTGGTATCTAGTAAAGTTCCACCCATTATTTAAAATTGATTTCCAAAGTTAAATAAATACAATTAGGAAAAGAAAAAAAAAAGTAAAAGAAAATCAATTGCTTTCTAACTAGAATAATACTTGGCTGCTTTTTCATGGAATTTTATCCTTATCCAAAAGTTATCAGATAGTCAAAGTCGTCTCATGTATATATATACATAGTTTTATACCATTTATGCTAACTTCTATTGTTAGTTTGTATCGTATCTGTTTAAAGATAAGAGGTGTAATGTAAACGCATATTTACATGTATTCTGTAACGCAAGTTTTACTTACTTATGTACGTACGTACGTACGTACATACATATTGGTTAAATTTCATCATGTAATGTAATTACAATTGATCTATCTATCTATCTATCTATATATATATATATATATACTATTGTAAATTACTCAAAATCGAAACCAGTTACACCGATACCACATACTACAAGATAAGTAACTTGAAATGTTACCCTGCCTCATTCAACCATAATATAAAATGATAAAATAAAGAAAATTAATAAATAAATAAATAAATAACAATTCATATATATATAAAAACTTTAATTTAATTACAGGTTACCCAATACCCAATATATTACCATCACCCTCCATCCACCATCCACCACTCACCACGTTTTACTATGAGATCTCAATTTACATAAAACAACGCAGAAAGAGGAAAAGGCACATGCTGCTTTCTTGTATGCTTGTATGTGTATATACGTATTCCCCCATAATTGGGAAATCTCCGAGATAAATACACATCTCTACACCATATTAAGGAGAAACAAAAAACAAAAGAGGGGAATATAGAGGGGCTACTTACCGGATTCAAAGCACCGGTTTATACAAAGTTACACCCCCTCTCCCCTCTCCCCTCTCCCCTCTCCCTCCCAACAATACTCAGCCACACCTTCCACCAGGGACTAGGCTAACAATCTATACCCTCTCCCCACCAAATTATCCAACCAAGCCAACGGGGCCGGCCAACAATTTTTTTTATTTGTTTGTTTAAGCGACGGACGGACGAGATCGTGTTTTTTTTCCAAATTACACAAATCAACAAACGCTTAATTTAAACACAATCGACTTTGGTTTAAATTGTGTAAATAAAATAACACATTTGTGTGTGGGTGTGTGTGGGTGTTAAGGTTTTTCTTTTTTTTTTGTTTATGTTTATGTGTTTATTCTTTTCCTTTTCCCTTTTTTCTTTTCTTTCTTCTTCTCTTCCTTCATCAGTGATCAATTGATTGTTTTACTTTTAACATTTAATTAATTAAACCGTTTTAACCTTTCCCACAAAAAAATGGCTCCACCAGCTTTCACCGATATCGCAAAGGATTCCAACACTGTTTTGTCAAGAGATTTCTACCACTTGACTCCAGTCGCATTGGATTTAAAGACTGTTGCTCCAAATGGTGTCACCTTCACCACTAAGGGTAAGGCCTCCAATGGTAAGACCTCTGCTTCTTTAGAAGCCAAGTACTCTGACAAGGCATCCGGTTTATCCTTGGTTCAAGGTTGGAACACTGCTAATTCATTGGACACCAAGATTGAATTGGTCGATGCCTTGTCTCCAGGTTTAAAGTCTGAATTAGTCACATCTGCCATTCCAGGTGCCACTAGAGCTTTGAAATTGAACTTGTACTTTTCTCAATCATCTATCAATGCTAGAGCCTTTGTTGATTTATTGAAAGGTCCTGTGTTTAAGGGTGATTTCACCGTTGGTCAAGACGGTTTCACCACCGGTGGTGCCTTGTCTTATGATGTCAAGTCCGCTACTTTGTCTAACTACTCTGCTGCCATTGGTTACAAGGCTCCATCTTATGCCGTTTCCTTGGTTGCTAACTCTAACTTGTCATTGATCTCTGCTGGTTACTTCCACAAGGTGTCTCCATTGATCGAAGTCGGTGCCAGAGGTACCTTTGATTCAAAGTCATCTGGTGCTAACCCAGTCGCCATTGAAGTCGCCACCAAGTACACTTTGGACTCATCTGCCTTCTTGAAGGCTAAATTGACCGATTCTGGTATCTTGGCCTTGTCATACCAACAAACTTTGAGACCAGGTGTTAAGTTAGGTTTAGGTGGTGCCTTTGATACTTTAAAGTTGGGTGAATCTGCTCACAAGTTAGGTTTGTCATTATCTTTTGCTGCTTAAACTTAGCTTGGTGTGTCCACTCAAAATTTCTACTTTTTTTTAAAAAAAAAATCTTACACTTTTATTTCTTCTATCCTTGTGTTTGTGTATCTCTCATATAATACATATATATATTTATACATTTTAGGATAAAATTGTAAAGGTAAAAGGAAAGAAAAAACAAAAATCATTAAAATTTAGCGTGTCGGTCTATAAAGTAATAAAAGAAAAAAAAAAGTAGTAATGTACCAATTGACATGTCATATCATATTCTTACAAAATCAGGTTTAGTTTTAGGATCAACAATCAAAACCGGTTTGAACGTTTCAATAAACTCTAAATCAACTTCACCCTTTTCCCTAGAGAATTTACTATATTCATCGAATGCACCACTCAATGTCCAACCTTGTAAGAATTTTCTAATTAAACCAACCAACACACCGACTCTGTGCTTCCCCTTATTGGAGTGGATCAATATCGGGTAGTTTTCCTTGTTTAACAAAAGATTCAGCACAGTGTTCCAAGATTCATCGTTTGGTTCAATGTGTTTCAAATTGAAAAATTCAAATGATATGGCATTGCCCGTGTGTTCTTCACTGGTCTTGATCCATTTGTAATATTCGTAGTTGTCCACTTTGTCACCAATGTAAATGATGGTCTTCAATCGAAGAGTCTCTAGAAATTGGTAGTTATTTGGCTGAGGGTGGCCAGATCTGTACAATTCAGATTCAATGGTGGAGAAATTGATAGGCGGCACAAATCTTGGTTTAACGTCCTTGATCTTCAATGATGTGTACGTGTGGGTGTACACTGTGTGGGATTGAAATTGCTGTTGCTGTTGTTCAAATGCTAATTCATTGTCAGATATTGGATTGATCAAATGAGGTTGATCCGATAAATGAGAGTTCTGTAACTGTGATTGCAACAGTTCGTATTCATGTTCAGGGTGCAAGTGGCCATGTTGTTGCTGTTGTTGCTGTTGATGTTGTAAAAGATCCAACCCTGACAGGTCATGATGGTTATGATGTAATGTATACCCTGATACTGATCCTGACCCTGACCCTGACCCTGGAGTGTCTCTTCCACCACTTAATATACTTCTAGTGCTGGCGTTACCCAACGAATGGTCAATCTTCATAGACACAGCGACTAAATCGTGAGTGGACACCAACGAAGGATTGAAATTGAATGACAATGCATCACCTTGATTAGATGACCGTCTACGGGCTACTATAGATCCATTGTTGTTAGGTGTATTTGAAAACACTGAACTGGTATTATGATGACTGATAGGTGTATTGGTATTGGTATTAGTATTAATATTAGTATTAGTGGTGGTATTATTGTTGCCATTGGCGTTATTGGTATCAGATGATCTCCAACTTTGTGACAATTGATGAGACGAACTCAACCGTCTTGAAATAGGAACTCCATTGGTGGTGTTTAATGCATTTAAATTATTGTTTGAGCCATGATGATGGCTCAGTATAGACAATTGGGTATCTGATGCTTGAGATCGAAGTTGATGCTTTCTCTCATCAAATTGACGAAGTTGATCCAATAATTGATCCCCCTGAGAGAACATTTCAGTTTTCTTGATGATAGATGATTTAATATACTGCTGTTATTATTTCTTGAATCACTAACAATGTACAGATCTTTTGGTACACATATTTAGGTGTGTGTGTCTCTCTCTCTCTTTGGCCTTTGTAATAAAAATGGATTCCACCTATACTCTATTCCTGGTGTACGGGTGTTTGATGATTCTTACGACTATCGACGCTTAACATTCTGAAACATTGGCTTATCGACGAATCGACGTGAACTTTTTTTTTTTTGTTTTTTTGTTTTTTTTTTTGCGGTCGTTTTCTTCACCTCGTCAACTATTGCTCAACAATACAATGAAAACAAAAATAAACAAAAAAAAGGCACTAAAAAAAGGTGTTACGTGTATTTGTTCTTTAATCTTTCAACTGTTTTTTTCACCTCACAATTCATCAACAATACCATCAAATAGACAAGGTTGAATTGCTTGAAATCTTTGTTTAAAATCTTTTCAAATTTTGTGTCTTTTTTACTAGTATCTAAAGTGGTTTTTTTAAGATCAAATTTTCAATATACTTTGTTTTTGTTTTTTTTTTGATCTGGACTTGACCCCTTACATAAAAATTAATTAACGCCAATTCGTTCCACACCACTTCCCTATCCATTCACCCAACATATACATTTGTATCATTTGTAATTGGTTTAACATATTAACAAATATTACAGTTTTGGTTAATTAAAAGTTATCACAATTTTGAAACTCATTTTGTTGTCATCTTAGCTATTTACATACATATATTTATAAGGTTTTTTTGAGTTAATCCTTTCTGCATTGTTGTGCTTTGGTCAATTAGTTTATTATTACCTATTCCTGCCAACTGTGTTTTAATATATCTATTAGTATCCTATACATTTGATATATGTCAATTTCAATTTCAATTAATTTAATTTAATCTCATTCATTCATTCTCTGCATATTCTCTACATACATTAAAAGGAGATTTAAGAAATAGATCATCTCCTGGTTTTTTACCTTCCCTCTTCTCCTAAATCTACATATAACATACCCTTTTTTTATAAATCTTTCCCCTGCCCTTTTTTTTAAAATCACACAGTTAATTTATCATCACATCAATCACATTAATATGAACACTAAGCAAAATATATTGTTTCTTTTAATTTCATTGTTCATAGCTACTTCACAAGCATTTGAATTACCATTTAAACTACCGTTTAATTGGAAACTACCATGGGAAAAGAATTATTATGAAACCAACGACATTGTCCCATTGTACGTTAACACTATAGAATCAGAACACACAAATTTGCCATACACATACTACAGTTTACCATTCATTTGTCCGCCTAGTCATAGAGCTAAACCTGTTCATTTGTCCTTGGCTGAAGTGTTAAACGGTGATAGAATATGGCAATCAGATTATTATTTGGTGTTTGAAAAGGACGATCAATGTAGAAGATTGTGTGATAGAATCACATCACCTTCTGCTCTGAAGAAACTGGATCAATTGATCAGAGATGAATACATGGTTGAATGGTTAGTCGATGGATTACCTGGTGCCACTACGTTCATCAAACCAAAGACAGCCACTGAAAAGGAGAAAAAATACTATGTGGCTGGTTTCCCTCTTGGGTTTGTGCAAGATGGGGTTGCTTATTTACACAACCATGTGATGTTTGTCATTAGATGGCACAAGGAAAACGGTGACAGTAATAAGAAAACCATTGTCGGGTTTGAAGTGTACCCTAAATCAGTGTCTGATTTCCATTGTCCAGGTGCCTCGAAGAATTTTGCCAATTTACCATTGAATCCAAATTCAAATGAAAAGACAGTGTTCTCCTTTACCTATGCTGTGTATTGGAGAGAGGAAACTCAAGTCAGTTACGATGATAGATGGAAAATGTACATTAACCCAGAACTGACTCAAGACGATGGTAAGATGCATTGGTTTGCCATCATTAATGCATTGATTTTAGTGTCATTGTTGTCGCTTGTGGTGGCTGTTGTGTTTTTAAGAACTTTGAAAACAGACTTTGGTTCCTCTGTGTTGAAGTATTCATCGTTACCAACGACAGATAAACCATCAGACTCTGCCACTGGTGGTGCCGCTGCTGACTCTAACAAGAAGGGTGACGGTTGGAGATCCATCGCCAGTGATGTGTTCCTTCAACCATCTAGCCCTATTTTATTAAGTGCCCTTGGTGGTTCTGGTGTTCAATTGATTTTCACCATCATCGGTGTGTGTTTGTTGTTAACCACGGGTATCTCTGGTCCAGATCATAGAATATTGTCCGCTGCCATTGGTTTCTTTGTCGTTGGTGGATTCTTTGCAGGTTTCTCATCTGTGCAATTCTTTAAATTGGTCAGTTTCCAACCAAAGAGAAGTTGGAGATCGGTGTCGTTTTTGGCTGGTAGTTTATTGACTGGATTCATGTTGACTATTGTGTTGATCTTTAACGGTATCATTTGGTTAAAGGATTCATCAATTGCATTACCATTTGGCACTATCATTGTTCTTTTGGCCTTGTATGTGTTGTTGGAGATCCCAATCAGTTTAATCGGTGGTCTATTTTCAAGTAAGATGAATTTAATCACCAGAATAATGAAGAGTAGAGTGCCATCTGTGGAACCACCAATTTCCAAACATGCTGCTGCTGCTCGTGTGCCACCTCAACCAACTTATAATAGATTAAGTGTTTCCATCTTACTCTCTGGTGCCTTCCCATTCGGTATCATCTTTGTGGAGATGTTATTCTTGTTTAAATCATTATGGGTTGAAAAGGTGTCATACTATTACACGTACGGATTTTTGATTTCAACAACATTTTTATTATTTGTCGTTATTTTGGAAATCTCCATCATTACCACTTACTTAAGATTAAACGCTGGTGATTTCTACAATTGGCAATGGAAGGCATTCCTCACAAGTTCAGTGTCTATCTTTACTTATCTGTTTGGTTACACCTTGTATTATTTATGTTTCCATTTGAAATTGATTGATGTCGTTTCTGTGCTATTATATTTAGTCTATACTAGTTTGTTGAATCTGTTGATCAGTGTCGCTTGTGGTTCCGTTGGTTTGTCAACTTCTACATTGTTTGTTTACACTATTTATTCATCTATTAAGAAGGATTAAATTGTGTTTAGTCTTTGTATTTTTAACATTTTCCTCGTCTCTCCATCTCTCTCATAGTTGTTATGTATGTATTGAGATATATATAACATCTATTTTTGATATTCTTTATCTTCTCTTATATTAGTTGCATATATAAACAGTCTTTTTTTTGTTCCTTTTTGTTGTTTGTTTCTCCATCTTTTTTTTTCTTTTACATAGTTTATTCTATAATCTATCTTTTCTCGTATATAAATATTACAAATTTCTATTTAGTATCTAACATATACACAGACTGTATTCTAACTTAATAACCTGTTGAGATCAGATCTTCGACTTTCTTTCATGTTTGGTGTATTTACCCTTTTTGTAATCGTCAATCATTTCCAAGATTTGCTTTGAACAACCAAATGATGCTTGGTACCCGTACCCACCATGACCATAGTTATGAATCAATGGAACACCAGTTTTCAATCCAAATTCGTGGTCAAATTCCAATCTGATACCACCTTTTCTCGCTGGTCTGAAACCAACTTGTTCCCTGACAACGTTGACTTCACCGTTGGCATCGAACAACTGTGGAACATGTTTCTTAGCTCTAGCTAAGATTCTGTCACGTTGTTCCTTGCTGACTTTAGTTTCATTGTCCTTGCCAATTTCCATGCAACCACCAACGACACATCCTCCTTCTTTTCTAGGCATTATGTACAACAGTTCATCAGGGTGGTCCTTTTCATAGTCCTCGACAACGTACAATTGGTCCAAGTTGTTCTCCACTAACAAAGTGACACCTCTCACTGTGTACAGCTTCTCAGCTTCAAATGGAGACACCAAATCTCTAGCTAATAAGCCCGTACAATTGATGATAAAATCAGGTTCGCCACCTGAATGGTGTAAGTCAAACACATCGGTTAAATCATTTACTGTTTTTCTTTTAATGGTGAATCTGTTCGTTCTTGAACATTCGTTCCACAGATACGACAAGTAGTAAGTGGTGGAGATCACGACACCATCGAATGAGTAACCGTACGCATACTTCAAATCGTCCGGTAGTAACTTGGTGAATTTCATCTCAGGGATTCTAGAGAACCAGGGGTAATCAACAACGTACCCATCCTTTCTGAATTTTTCCTTCGTGACAAAGACGTTATTGACTCTGTCAACTATACCTGACTCAGGAACTTTAGCCAATTGTTTGAATTTATGGTATGCAACTTCATCGATCCCCTGTTGCCAAGTTTCTTCGTGACTGGCAAATGATTCCCAATTGGCTCCGGCAAATGGTGATGTGTAATTGGAATTGAATTGGAAATCTGTTGGAATTTGTTTAGAGATTAAAGTGACTTCATTCGATTCATCGGCATTCAATAATTCCAACGCGGTGGTCAATCCAGACACACCTGCACCTATAATTATAAATTTCGTCATTTTCTTTCCGTTCAATGTGAACTGATACTTATGGTTAAATTGAAAAAGCAGTACGTTAAATTAAAATTAAAGGTAAAAGAAGGGAGAAAACTATACAAAAACAGTAAGAAATAAAAAGGAAGAGTTCATTTAAACAGAGCCAAATTCATCAGATGATTCCTCTTCTTTTTTTTTTCTTGATGCGGACAATTCCCACTGGCTAATTCGATATGCGGCAATTCTTCTCAATGCGGAAATTCAAGCAAGTGTCTTTTGGTCGGTCTCTTTTGTCTTTTGTCCTTACCGGTTACAGGTTATTACAGCTTTGATTTCAAGTTGAAAAACTCGTTAGCTATTTGTAACACCTTTGCCGCTGACCCCCAACTAGCTTGATAACCTGCACCAGCATGACCGTAGTTATGGATCAGAGCAACACCATTGTCAAAAGTCCATTTTTCATCTAATTCGATCCGAACTCCACCGGTACGACCAGGTCTGAAACCGACTTGTTCTCTGACAATGTCTAATTCACCATCTTCGTTTAACAATCTTGGAAAGTATTTTTCAACGTTGGCGATCAATCTGGCCTTTTGCTCTGGAGAGATTGTGGTGGCATCGTCATTTCCGATTTCAAAGCAACCACCAACGACGGTACCGCCTTCCTTTCTAGGCATCAAATAAATAGAATCTGTTGGGAAATCAGGATTGTAATGCTTCACAGAGTATTTGGCATCCAAAGTACTCTCCACCAGTAAAGTGACACCTCTGATTCCGTGTAACTTTGCAGCTTCATCTGCAGTGACTAAATCTCTAGCTAACAGTCCAGTGGCATTGACAATGATGTCAGCCTTGCCCTTATGATGTAAGTCAATGGCATCATTTAAGTTCTTGACACTTTTTCTGGTGATTTTGAACTTGCCAGTTTTCAAATTCTCATTCAACAACCAAGTCAAATAAAGAGTCGTCGAGATGACCACTCCATCGTATGAGTAACCATACTGTAAACCTAGTCCCTTTGGCAGTTCATCCTTGGTGAGTTTCACACTTTTAAGCCCAGGTGCCTTTAAATACCAGGGGTAATGTTCTTTGGAACCATCTCTTTGGTAAGCAGCTTCTGTAATGTACGTGGTGTTGATGGTATCTTTGACACCAGATTCTGGAATCTTGGCTAATTGTTTAAACTTGTAAAACCCTGGCAGATCTCTCTTTTGAGTCTCATATTCATCGTCCTTGGCAAATGACGCCCAATTGGCACCTGCAAATGGTGATGTGTAATTAGTTTTGAATTGGAAATCAGTTGGAATCTGTTTGGCTAATAAGGTAACTTCATGTCCAGCTTGTAAGAACTCATAAGCGGTGGTTAATCCAACCACACCTGCACCGATGACGACAACGTTAGTCATTGCTTGATTAGTTTAGTTTAGTTTAGTTTAGAATTGTCAATTCTATAACAAACATTATAAATTCAACAATTGTAATTTCAACTTAGATTCAATTAAGAAGTAAAACAAGTTGATTTATGTAGACAAAATGAAAAAAATAAAATATGAACAAAATCAAAAGTATCGGGGCCACAGTTGCCGCAGTTTTCCCGCTCAACGGAGAATCTTATCTCATTAATGAATCAATCAATCGTAATTTGTAGTTACCAGGACCCTGATAACTAGTTGTTTGATAATGAAAAGATAACATGATACCTGATATCTGATGATTGATAACTGGTAACTAAATGGCGGAGAACATCCCTTTGTGTTTTATAATATGTATATTTAAAAAAAAAGTGGAATACAAAAAAAGAAAAAAACTGAACTAGTGAATATAAAGAAAAAAGTAAATCAGAAAATAAAAGTAAAGTAAAATGTGTAAGTGTAAGTGTAATTATACAATGAATGGTAAGTAATTCATTATTTTAAATCAAAGTAAAGATGAGAAAACTGAAGGGTGAAATAATAACAAAAAAAAAAGACAAAGATTGAAACACAGGAAAACTAATTAAATTCTAAACAACAATTAAGCACCTTGAGGTGGAACATTAGCATCAACCTTGTCCTTATCTTCAAGTTCCTTTTCTCTTTGTCTTTCCCTTTCAATTTCCTTTTCCCGTTCCCGTTCCCGTTCTCTTTCCTTTTCAGCTTCAGCAACCTTTTCAGCTTCTTGTTCCTTCTTAGCATCAGATTCAAGTTCCTTTTCCTTCTCCTCCTTCAATAATTTTTCAGCTAATTCTTTAGCCTTTTTATCGATTTCATCTTGAACTTTCTTTTCAGCAGCTTCCTTTTCCTTCTTCTCAGTTTCCTCCTTTTCCTTTTGTTTCTTTTCATCCTCTTCCTTTTGCTTCTTTTCCTCTTCTTCCTTTTGTTTCTTTTCCTCTTCCTCCTTTTGTTTCTTCTCTTCTTCTTCCTTTCTTTCTCTCTCTTCTTGCTCCTTCTTCTTCTTTTCCTCTTCCTCCTTCTTCTTCTTCTTTTCAGCCTTCAATCTATCAGAGACAATCTTGTTCTTTTTAATTTCTTCATCAGACATTGGGATGGAATTACCGTAATTCACTTCTTCAGCAATGGCGACATCGCCAGTGTCATGGTTGAAACCATTCTTGTAGAATTCATTGACTTTCTTGATATTGTGTTCAAAGTAAAGAGAATCATCTGGATTTTGAGACACCAACAACTGGTTCACAAGGTTGTGTAATTGAGGTAAATTAGACTTTAACTTGTCATTGGTGGTGTTGATGGTTTCCTTTGGTAACAATGGCAATAAAAGAAATGGAGACACTAAGAGTGCAATGATGGTGAGCTTTTGATATTTACCCATATTGAAAATTTGAAAACGTTACTTAATATGGAATATATGAAATGTATAATGTATATATATATATATATATATATATCTATTTATATCGATCGATGAGTTAATGTATGTTTTGTAAGCTGTTCAAAAAAATGAAAAAAACTAAAAAGATGAAAAAGAACAACAATTAGGTTTGTGTTTTTTCTTAATTGCAACTAATAATCCATTTATAGAAACTAACGATACAATATGGCCAATTGGCCAATTGGTCTGGTGTTTATTTTCATATGTTTTCCTTCCTTCCTTCTATCGTATTTGTTTTGATCAATTTTGTAAGTCGAGAAACAAGGCCAGCCAAAAACTTGGCCACGTACCACGTACCTCAAACGTCTGTCTCTCCCCTCCCCGTGAATCACGTGCGGGCCCCGTCCCACTCCTTCCCTCCCCCCCTCTTCTCTCTTGTCTCTTCTCTCAAAAAAGTCCGCCTCACAACGGGGAACGCCCTGTCAAAAAATTCCTTTTGTTCACTCTATTTTGTTTTTATTTTTATTTAGTCCCGTTCCACTGATTGATTATTTTTATTTATTCAGGGAATTGTGGCCAATACATTTCATTCATTACAATTATTAGGTAAAGTAAAGTAAAGGGTATTTATATATATATATATATATATAATCGGTAAATGTATATGTAATGGAATTTGTAGCACAATAAACAAAGAATCGCAAAAAGAAATCGAAAGTTACAAAATATAACAAAAAAAAAAAGCTAGGAGGAAAGAAAGAACAAAAAAAAAACGGAACCAAAAGAATAAAGAAAAGATATTTCAATCAAATCTAAAATTAAAACAAAAAGCAAAAAAGCAAAAAGCAAAAAATCAAAAAGCAAAAAATCAAAAATCAAAATAAAATAAAGGGTTAGGGTATTTAGTAGTTAAAACATCGGAAAAAAAGGGGGGATCGGTAACAGAAATAGAGGAGGAGGAAACGGTTAGGATAAGGTATAATGATACCCTCTGCTATGAAATTGGAAAGAAAAGAAACGAAAAAAAACAAAAAACAAAAAAAAACCGTAAAACAGTAATAGTGACTTACATACCAATATGTAAATCCCCAAGAAAAAAAAAGAAGAACCAAATAGAAATGAACAAGAAACAATAAACTAAAAAAAAACCCAAATCATATAAGAAAAATGAAAACCATAAAAGCAATCGGTAATAAAAATAAATATACCCATAACAAAAAAAAAAAATTAAAATACAACACTTGCGTTGTTGTGTGTAAGAATAAAATAAAAGAAGAAAAAAAATCACAGTAATTAATCATTAGTTAACTGGCTGGTCTAATGTATGCCCTGTTTAAATTGAAAATCTCTCTACAGAGAATACACCAGTCAACTTCTCTTAAAAATCCCCTGGAATTACTGACTATTCCAATTGGTAACGTACCAAAATCTATAGAATTCTTAGGACTCACCTTACCTGCATCCTCATTAGGGTAACTTTGATTGTTTTTCATAATCTGAGCAGCAATGGAACCATTGTTGGAAAATGAAATACTTTTAAATTTGGTACCAGTTGAATGAATGATGGTAGACATACTAGCAGCGTTGGCAATGCATGTACTCTGAGTGGATTCAGTGTCAGAGGAATCGGAATTGATAAACACATCATCAATAACATCCGGTTCTTCAACTCCTTCCTCTTCCTCTTCCTCTTCTTCTTCATCATCTTCTTCGACAACATCATTACCACTGATAGCTCTTTGGAAAATCTTGAATTTCTGACTGTTGCCAATACTCGAATATGAATCTCTGAAACTAGATGTAGAACCAACACTGGTAGACATAGATGACCGTTGACTGAAGATATTAGAGCTGTTGTTACTCACCGTGGATTGAGAAGAACTCATACTGAAATTTCTCAATCCACTGTTAGATGAAAACGATAACCTATTCTGAACACGTCCCTGCAATGCTTGTTTAGATCTGACAAATGATTCCTCCCATTTGAATAATTCATACATTAATTTCAAATTAGGTTGGATGATCACGTTTAATCTTCTCACTCTGACAAATAAGTACGCTCTTGGTAAAGTAATGTTCAGTCTCTTCATAACTTCAGCAATACACACAGTAGCTGATCTTGACACACCAACTTGACAGTGAACCAACACCTTACCGCCTGCAGAGTGGCATCTATCAATAAATTGTAAAGCATCATTGATGGTAGTGGTTAACGTTCCCACACCATCATCATTAATGTTACTGATTCTCATAACTTCACGAATCTCACACTTGTCACCGGTAAATGATCTTTGGTTTGGTTCAATGTCTAGCACTTCACATCCAGACTCAGTAGTGGTAACCTTAGTGTCTAATTCATCAAGCCATGGGATCTTTTCCCCGACACTGACAATGTAATTGATGCCCAATGCCTTCAGTAACGGTAATGAACAAGCATGATTCAAAGAACCTAAGTAAAGGTGAGGTAAAATTCTAGATGGGAGAGACCCTTGCACTTCTCGGCAACATTCAGTAGGGTCGTGTTTCCCATTCTCAATTTCGTCCAATGTCTCTTGAAGGTTCTCTTGACTCACTGTATTTCCACCTCTCAATTGAACTATATGATGCCCAGTTGGTGTGATAAATGATTCAGAACTGTTACTGGAACCAACGCCAACACTTAGCTTGTTGTCGTTTCCAGTGTTCAAACCTCTCAAATTCTTTTTAGGAGACAGTAACAATGTCTTAACGTAGATAACATTATCTTCAATTTCAAATTTATCAGATTGCATATCTGGATTAACAGGTGAAAAATGTTTAAGAATCGGTTCTAATTGTCTCAACAGGTTGTAATCAGATTTGAAAATGAAAAATGGTCTACCATATGTACTGTGTAATTTTATAATGGCCTCATCAAGGGTTAAATTCTCATTGTACATGATAAAGCATAATCCTAACAGAGCAGTTTCAGTGTAACCATCTGAACAGTACAATAATCCAGTACGGTCTTTTGTACATTTGTAAGCACACAATTTACAAACATTGACAATGGACAAGATATCTTCCTCAGTTAAATCAGACATGCAAACGGAACCAGAGGGTGGGAATTCCAAATAAATTTGCTTCAAGTCATCGGAAGCTTCAAATAATGCGGCTAATTCACCCAATGATGGGAATCGCACACCTTCGATACAATGGATAAATATATTCCAATTGGATTTAGGGAATGTAATCAATCTTGAATCCAGTTCTTTAGGACTCTTGTTGGCAAAATCATTCTTTGTCAAAGTAACTATACTATTCTCCGGATCACAATGTAATGGAGGATTGAATGACCCTAGAGAGTAATCCTTATCAGGCGTGTATTGATCATTATTATTTAACTGTATTTGTAAACATTCAAAATCTGTTGTGTTACCAAACCAAACATTTGAAGTGATTGGGGTCGCTGATGACATTTTTGAAATTTCTAATTTCTCTCTGTAAAGGTAGTTACAATCCCAATTGTTGAACACATTCAAATCATACTCAGAGCAAAGATCACCAGAGCATTTAACTGATGATTCTGGGTTTAAAATTGGAATCGATAACAGATTGAATTTCGCAAACAAATCAACATGAGGGTCTTCCACAATGAATGTATTGTACAGTTTTGCATCTTTACTGGCAATTGATGAAGGTGACGATGATGATCCACGGAAGATGTTGGCAGTTGATTTTTCATTGGTTTTGGGAGAAATCTCAGGGTGTTCTAATTTGTATTGGAGTTGTGCAATGTGGATCAGTCTAGCCAATGACACACATTTACATTGCTTACCAGTTAATTCGGATTCGTTGTTAATGTGCATGCAGTCATGATGATCAGAGTTGAAACAGTAAACGAGAATATCAGATATGTTACTCAACTTTGACACTTGAATGTGGAAATTTCTAAGGGACACACCGAATTGAGGGTCCATGTCTTTAAAGATAGGTAACACTTTGCAAATGAAACAATCTCTTAAAATTGACTCTAGTGAGTATCTTTCCAAAATGTAAGGATCCAATGAACTTGCAATGTACAAACTGAGATTGCGCACACCGTTTGTAGAGATTAAAATGTCATCGGAGGAGACGGTTCCCTTGACTAATCCGACAGTTTCAGTGATGATATTTTCATACGAACTTGACACATCTCCATTGGTATTACTCGATCTAACAACCATCAAATTTCTAACATTGCATGGAACGTCAATGGTCAAAGGGGTTTCATCATCACCGTCCAGCAGTGATTGTTCTTGCTGTTGCTGTTGTTGTTGACCCAGTCCAAATGTTAAATTAGACAAGAATCTAATCTGGGCAATGTTGTGTTTATGCACACCATGTAACCAGGGGAACATTGTCTCCACGTCAGGTAATTCGGTGGTGTAATGGTTCGTTAGAAAATGGCATGCTTCTTCTGTGGATATCAATTTACAATTTGGTAAACATTTAGGGGACTTATGAAGGCGGAAGTACAACGATGTTGGATCAAATGGAGAGACAACATCAACTGTACTTGTCGGAAATCTAGGAGATGTGGTAAGGGCGTTGTTGTTGTTGTTGTTGTTGTTGTTGTTGTTTAAAGTAGTTATAGTTTGTGGATTTGATGTTGGAACAGATAAGAAATTGAATCTACTACCACTTGTTGAATTCGCTCTTGTTGTTCTAAGTGTAGTATCGTTACTGTTAGTGTTATTATTATTGTTGAAAGACGATGATGAAGAGGAAGGACTTGAAGACGTATCCTTCGAAAACACATTGCCAAAGCTCAGCAGTCTAGTTCTAACTTTTTCCCGATCCTCCAACGATGAACTATTGGCTCTTTTAGAACTTGTTCTTGTGAATGACGGTTGTTTAGATTCCAACATTGAGTTTTGCTGTTTATCAAACTTTGGCACTGGGGTACGAGCAGGCGAGTCCTCTGGGTCAGTCTCCGGTAAATGGGAATCATTGATGATAGGAGAATCGTCGGTGTCACTGGCGACAGGTGACGTTGAATTGGACGATGAATGGGTGGAGATCAAATCTGAAGATACCATCGGTATATTCAGTGACGCTGTGGTCGTCCCCGTTGACGTGGCCGTGGAGGTTGTGGAGGGCAATGTTTGATCTGACTCTAAGCTTTCCACTATATTCATAATCAGGGGAAATTTCTGCGAAACTTATTTAAGTCAGGTTCAAAAGAGATTGGGGGATTGATTGGCGTATATGCGTGTTAAATATGTTTAATAACTAATGTATATTTGTATTTTGTGGATGTAAATGTGATTGTGTAACGATGAAATGATAGTAAACAAACAACAACGACAAGGACTGCCTTTTCCCCTTGGGTGTTTATCAGTTGAAGATGTGTCCCATTTTTGTTTCCCTTTTCTTTGAGAGAGAACGAGCGAGCCTCAACACGCACAATTGAGGAAGTCGTGTGATTGCTAATTTTTTTATGTCACTGATTGTTTGATAAAGAAAGATAACGGATTTTGTGAGTCTATGATGAGTTAGTTGATTATTTGATTGTTTGATTGTGGTTTGTTTAAGGTTAAAGTTGGGGTTAGGGACAAGGTTAGAGTATTTAATATTAGTATGGTACCGGTATTGGCACTGGTATGTCTTTGTGGGCTACTGTTAAACGTATTTACATATGTTATGTTATATTTATCTATATACATATATTATATATATTAAATTAAATTAAATTAAATTAGGGTAGGTGATCTTTCACAAAACGGAGGAAGCGGGAATGGAGAAAATCAAATCAAATCAAATTAAATCAAATTAATTTCATTGCGACAATTGTATAGTTCGATAGGTATCAGGACAGGGTTCATTGCTTGTATTTGTCAATCAATGAAATGAAATACTTCAAGAATTGCTTATCAGAGCATTTGATCAATTGCCCCACAAAGTCTCTACTCAATTCAATTGGGAAACCTAAATTGTTAACCAGTAAATTGGATATAGCACCACATGTCAATTCATTGAATTTCAATCCATCCTTCCCATCATTGTTATTGTTATTGTTATGATTATTATTACTGTGATTATTGTTGCTGTTGTTGTTGTTGCTGTTATTACCTGTGTTGTTGCTATCCTTTTGTTTCATCACACCATTGTTGAAATCAGGTAATTCATACCCGATGAATGCAATCGACTTTAACAGTCTTGCAATCTCTAATAATACATTGTTTCTAAATTGAGCATCCTTCAACAATCTGACATCAGCCTTGAACGATAACTCCAATGACATCAAGATACAATTGTTGATCAACAATTGCTCCACTTGTTCAAACACATTACCGTCGTTTTTAAACACATCCAACTGGTCGGTCACCTTACCGGTACCCAATCCTTGTACTAATGTGTTCAATTCGCCGGTGGACACCTTGATCAAACTGAGATCCGTGGATGATGAGGACTGATAAGAGTAAATGTAACCGTATAGTAAATTGATCAACGATGTCAATGTTGGTTTGTTCTCCGTGGTCAACCATAACGAATTCAAATGATCGTTGGAGATGGCCATTAAAAGAGAAATGAACGCTCTTTGCACGTCCAAAATCTCTCTCTTGGTGAAATCATCTGTAGCGTTATTGGTCTCCAATTCGATTCTGCTCAAAATCTTTTCCGTCAATGGAGCCAACAATGAATTCAACATTGAATAAATTCCCTCTGATGAATTGCAGCCGTGAAGAATTTGACCGGTAAAGTTTAAGAAATTAACCAATTCAGGTAGTTTCAACTTGTCAAAGTTAATCATCACAGTGGAAATGTACTTTGACAACACGTCTCTGGTGATGTCTTGGTTCTTTAATTTAGCCAATAAGATGAACAATCTGACAATGCAAAATGCAGATGTCTCTCTAACAATGTTGAAATCGATGAAATTCTCCAAGGTGATCAAAATCACCTGTGACACTTGCTGTAACAAAGAAACAAACTTATCATCAAATTCATGAGCTGGTAAACTTTCAAACCCTTTCAAAATGGTACCGATGGAATTCATTGAATGATGAACTTGAATGACAGTACTCAGAGTTAAGTTGGACAAGCTATTGATACATTTCTCTAAATTGGCAAACAATGGTTGCAACACAGATTCAAACATTGAAATCTTCTCTTGTGGTTTATTGATCAATGTGATTAAAATACCAATTGCCTCGAATAAATACAATTGATTGTCGAGGTTAGAATCATTTTCAATGGCGGTTAAATCAATAGTGTTGGTCAATTGTTGTTGTTTGATGTTAATGTTTTCAAAGTTAAACACTAACAACGGCAACAATCCACCAATCAGTTCCTTGATGATGAAATCGTCAATGCTTGGCTTTGTCAATTTGATGAATCTGTAAAACAAATACCAAGATCTGTATTTGACTTTTTCATTGTCACTAAACACACCAAAATTGGACACAAAGATCTTCAACACTTTCAACAAAATTTCATTCTTGTCGACATTCTCTACTTGAATGTTGTTGTTATTGAAAAAAGTGTAATGTTTCAAAACCAATTCAAAGAACAACAATTGAATCAATGGATGGCTGATTAATATAGATGTAGAATTATCAATGACTTTACACAACATCTCATTGAACACAAAGTATGGTCGTGAATTGTTAATCATGGTCTTTGGTAAATTCATCACATTGTTCCTCAACACTTCACTGTAATGGGTCAATTGGTACAAACCAAGTTCCACGTTTCTCCAATCATTGTTGGCACCGTTGGATGTTAATGATTGGAACAGGGATTCATTGATGCAATTGATCATCACGTCCAAGGCTAGAGTTTCATTTAAAACCATCATCGAATCTTGGAATCCAGACAATTTACTTCTAACTTCATTGAATTGTTCAATTGTTTCATCGTCATCCCCATCATCGTCTTGATCGAATTTCATCTTCATTATGATTTTCTTCAACAATGTGTTCAACACTTCATCGTTATTCACAGCAGAGAAATCAATTTCTTCGTTGGTGATGTTTTTCTTTAAAAACAAAAGGAAATCTGCAATGAATGGGAACACTTCCAAAGAGATGTCATCGTATTCATTCTCCAAGAAGTCAAACACTAACGGTAACAATTCCAAAATCTTGGAAGTGGCCATGTTTTTAAATTCATTGTTAGCCAAATCGGTGTTTGAACTAGAATCCAACACCAACACCAATTCAGAACCTAATTTATTCACCAATTTGGCGAATGCCACAGCAACGTCAAAGTGTAAATCCTTGGACTTGACCCCCATTTGAGAGAACACAAATCCTAAATTCAAAAAATTGATCAATTCTAATTTCTTCACTGGAGCCATCTTTTTATGTAAAATTTCATTAAACGTGTTGGCGGTGTTAATTCTTTGTTGGAAATCCTGTGAAGCACCCAAAAATTGGTAAAAAATGGTCAAATACTCTTGATCCAAAATCAAATTGATTTCAATCCAAGACACGTATGAACCTATACATTGAATGGTGGTTGCAATTAAATCAGCGGATAATTTGCTTGGATTATTGGTGAACTGTTGAAGAATCTGCTTCCACACTGTAGTCATAGTCACCATGTCGTTTTCTCTGATGGCATCTTTTAAAAGGTTATCCCTCTCTGATCTTTCCCTGTCACGCAACACCATTTGATCACCGATTTCTTGATGAATAACTATCAATGTTCGTAGGTAATAGTCAGTGGCTAATTCATCGAATGAAGTTGAACCAGTGGCTGATTTAGCCAATGCTAACAAGTCCTTCAACAAGGTCGCATAACATGTTAAAGTGGAATGGATGAACACTGTGGCCAATGACTTGGACATGGCATTTCTCAAATAAGCAGGCTCCACTTGATTCTTCGATAACAATGATTTCAAATAATTGAACAGGTAATCCTTCAAAGTGATTTTTTGATCGTTGGCCAATGTTGGAATTTTATGATCCAACACTTGGAAGATGAAGAATTTAACATTTGGAGAAATTGAATCGTTGGTGGTTAATAATGTAACACAATGTTGCCAACCATCATCTGAATTTTTCACTTGATTGATGAATTGGAAGGCTTGTTCTTTTAAATTTTGATCATTGGTGGCACTTGACGCTATTTCCACAGCTTGTTGAATTTGAGATTCCATATCACAATTTATTTATATGTAAATATATATTTATATATATATATATATATTTGTATATTGGAAATTTTGTGTGTTGTTTAGATATATTATTATTACAGAGTTAAGTTGATTGATCTATTAAGAAATTTTGAAAAAAAAAAAAGAAAGAAAACTAATGTGGCAAACTGTTTTAATTGTTGTTGTCTGTTTTGATCTTTCTGGTGATTTAATTACAAATGTAGATACTGATTAAATGGTATATTTATATATATTTATATATATATATGTGTGTGTGTGTCAATGTATGTATGTATGTATGTGTGTGAAGAAAGGGGAAAACCTATTTTAAACTTTTTTTTTTCAGTGCAGAATGCAAATGACAATGATTTCAAAAAAAGAAGATAATAAACTGTGTTCTTTTCTTCTTTTAAAAATAATCTATATGAAAGAGTGAATGAATATTGTATATGATGGATCAGTATCAATATATATATATATATCTAATAAAAAGTGGGGGTGTAAACTAAAATATCGTATGTGTACATGTGAATGTCACAAGAGAATTTTTTTTTTTATCAAATCATCAAAATTTACAAGGTACTCATCAAAACAGGTCAAAACAAAAACACCTACACACAAAAAAAAAAAATTTGATTTTTTGTTCAGTTCAATTCAGTTTGGTTCAGTTTAGTTTAGTTTGGTCAAGCAAAAAACAAAAACAAAAAAAGCGTCGATTGACTTGCGTCGATTGGTCGATTGGTCGATTTTGACTAATGACTTAATGACTATTGATGACTGTTTCATTTGCAAAGTTCCATGTTTATTCATATGAATAGCAACTTCAATCGGTATACGGTATAATTACCCAGCTTTCATGGGAAACAGTGATGACTCAACAAAGTATACCTGATCCCAGGATGTGGCTTCAGACAGATACAGTGTGTTGAAGTTTTATGGATCAGTTTACAGAACAATTGGTATAGTGGTAACATGGTATACATCATTGGAGACATCAATGACACAGTCATTTTATGATTATCCCATTAATTATACTTTGTGACTAATCACTAGAAAGATCAGTCATTGATAAATTCAATAGAAAACTGTAAAGTAAAACTGTTATTACTGTACATTTAGCTTTACAAGTTCATTTCATACATAGTTAAATTGGCTATAATCACTTAAATATAATGAGTAATTGTGGTATTTCTAATTTTTATTCAATGGTGTAACAAAAATTTCAACCACGAGAAATTCAATGGTAAATCACAAAAGAAAGGAAAAGAGAATTATTGAAAAAATCCACTTTTTTTTCAAAAAAAAAAAAAAAAAATTATAAAATTTAATTTAGGATGTTATTTGATGAATTAAGACCATGGCTTTTTCACTTATTATATAAAACCATTTCTATTTTAATGTAAATGATCTTTTGTTAATTTTATTTTAAGTTTAAAGGTAAATTCCGAGTCAAAACTTAATTAAAATCAAAAATTTCAAAATTAAAAAAACAATTTAAGCTCTTGGATCACGAAACCCTTTTATTCCCGAAAATTTCCCTCATAGCGTAATGGTTATCGCGTTCGGCTACGAACCGAAAGGCTCCAGGTTCGAGTCCTGGTGGGGGAGTTCTCTTTTTTTTGTTTTTCCTTCTTATTTCCTATTTCTAATTACTTTTCGGTTTAAATCATTTCCATTTTTGCATTTTTAAAATAAGTAATTGATTACATGTAAAAACTAGAATAAAAATACAAATGAATAGTGCTGTACGAAGAATCACTCTTCCTTAGTTCCACTAACTTTCAAATCATCTAATTCTATCTCCTCAGCTGCAACCGATGGTTGTTGTAAATAAGCTGTACTAGGTGGCACTCTACCATTTCTTTCGTTTTCATCTAATAACACCTCTTTCAGTTTCTCCTTGACCACAGTTTTTGTTTGTGCAAACATGGCATTGGCAACGCTCAACATTGGTCCCAATAATTGCATGTTGTATGCAAAATACACACCAGTGATCAACAAGATACTCAAGACGACCAATAATGGGTTTCTTAAAATAGCCATGAATTCATTCCAACCTAACACTAAGATGATAAAGTAAATGTACATTGGAATTTGAGTGCTACTTAAAACAACAGACCTTTTCGCTTCAACATAAAGTGCATCTGTTTCCTTCTTCAGTCTTTTGGAAATATTATTTTGTTGTTTGTTTGTTAATAAATGAGCAAAGTTATGATTGACAGTTATTTCGTCTTCATCAAAGTCATCATCATATTCATCTTCATGTGCAATATCAATATCAGGAATAATCTCCTCATCGGTCTTTGATAACACTGCAGTGGCAAACACAGGTAACAATGCAAACGTTTCCAATTTAGCCTTATTGTATTGAATGTCAACATCAGCCGCATTCTTCCAAACTTTTGGCAATCCATTTTCATCATACTTGAAAGAGTCTTCAAATGTATTTCTCAGCACTCTAGCAACAGTATCCTCAGTGACGAAATCATGGACAATGTCTCTGAATTTCAACCAAAAGGTCTTTTCTATTTGTAATGAAGTATCTTGGTTAATTTTGTCACTCAATCCAAGTTTAAAATCATATGAACCATCACCCAACAAATATGGTTGTAAAGACGCCTTCTTTCTCGAATAGAAATCATCCATGATCGTATCCCATGAATTCTTAGATGGTGAACTTAAAGTTTCAATAACATCTTCTTTAAATGCTGTTTGGAATTTTTTAGTGATTCTAGAAACAAGGTTACCCTTTTCCTTCAATTTCAATTGAGAGGAAGTTTCTTCAATAGTTTCCTTAAGCTTTTGTAAGGCATCGTTGTAATTGTAAGCTTCTGCAAAATGGAAAATAGTTGCCTCCTTGATGAAGTCATCTTGCACTTGTTTAGATCTTGTGTTCAACAATTCAGGGTATGGCAATTTGGATCTTTCCTTTTTAGCCTTTGAAATACCATCGGTAAATGATTTGATGGCTTGTTTACTTAAATTATCCAATTTCTCTGTGTGAATTTCTTGTAATGTATTGTCAATCTTGGTTTGTAATGCTGTTTTTTTATCCAGGTACACTGAACTGATGTACCGTGATGCCTGATTATCGTAATTATCTAATGCTTCATTTCTTAATTGTTGTAACTTCTTTGATAATTCAGTGGAGTCTTCAATGGTGGTGAAATCAGTCTTCGTGAATTCCTTTTCAAACTCAATGTAAGTTTGCTCTGAGATTTCATCACATCTGAATCTAGCGACAAGTATCTGTTGTGTCGGTAAATCTAAATCCTTGTTAAGTTCAATTTGTTCCCAGATCTGTTGTGAGTATAAAGTCCAAGCATCGATTGGGATACCCCTGTGGTACTTTGGATTCAACAGTTCAGTTTCCTCGTAGAATTTATCACCTAATGCCTTAATATCCAATTCAAAATTTTCTGCCTGGAAATGTTTATGGGAAATGGATTCAAATCTCAAATCAAAGAAATCAGTCAATTTCAAATCTTCACAACCTTCAGGTTTGTTCAAATCATTCCAAACTTTAGTCAAATCCGTAGTTAAACTATTACTCAAATTGCTAATTGGAGTGACACCGGTGAAATCTCTTATGACAAACAACAAAAGACATTTCTGGCCATTACTATGGAACAATGACAAATTGACCTCAAACACTGTTTTCAATAATTCCATATTGGCACCTTGATATAAACCAACTTGATGTTCCCAAATGTTGATGATCAACACTTCTGAAGTAGCCAAGGCAAACAAAGCAGATTTTCTTTCAAAGTCCTTATCCTCTGCCTTTTCCCTACCATCTACACCTTCCACATCTAAAACGTAAATGTTGTGTTTATTTGGATGTCCATTCTCAGATTCAACAGACGCTATTTTGTTTGCATGAGATAACCAAATACCCTTTGTAGTTTGTTGTCTTTTGGTTTCATCCATGACATCGAATTTCGTGTCAAACAGCTTATTCAATAATGTAGATTTACCAGTGGATTGAGAACCAAACACAGATACAATATGATAGTTTAAACCCTTGTCATCAGATGAATCATAGAACTTTTGCATGTACGATAAAAGATGTGGATTAAACTCTTTGTTTTCATCAATCAATTGCAACGATGGCACTGACTCTGATGAACTCATTGTGAATCAAATTGATGGTTGGATTTTCTTTTTCAGCTATGAATTGGTTTGATATATAGATGTCAAGTCAAAAAAAAAAGATTCATTGAAACACGTAAACAACTGTAGTAATCAGTGATAGATCAAAAAGCCTTTAAAGTGACAACTATCAAAGAGAAATATTTCAACGAAATCAAAACAGAAATATGTGCGGCGCACGAACATTTTTTGTACCTCTTTTGTCCTTTTGATCATAGATTAAGGTAGCCAAAGTGTTTGAACTTATGTTCATTGTGTTGTTTTGTATTTGTATTAATGCTTGGAATAGGAATATATTCAGCAATAGAAATAACAAGAGGAACACAAGAACAACAGAACAACAGAACAACATATGATAGACAAACTTCCCAAGGAGATCCTTGATAGAATCCTTTCATTTCTTCAGAAAGATGATAGAGTTTCATTCATATCAACTTGCAAAGCGATCTATCAAAAGGTATATCCTACTTTGTTCAGGCTGCAACCAATTGTTTTAACTTACTGTCCTAATTCAATGCCTAAACAAACAACCGAATTTACCAGGATTCTAAACAACAACCCATTGTTATTCAGAGAATGTAGGGTGTTGATCTTGAACCAGTGCAACGACAGACACATCATCCCTTACTACCACACCACAAAAAGCATCCTTCGTTCAACAGCTTTATTCAATTCAATTTCCAATATGTCTACATTAAGGGTATTCAAGGTGTCTGTGAATAGCTTCCTGATGCTTGCACAGTGTTTATCTGCGATTCCTCATTCACTCCGCAGATTGAAAATAATTTTGAACCAAAAACAATCTCACATTAAAAGAACCAATGAATCTGAGTTCATCAAAGTTATTCAAATCTCACAGGGCCAATTGACCCATTTGAAGATATTCTCCATTGGAAAAGGACCCTTGATTTACAAAGAAGCCACTATGAGAAGTTTTGCTAGGTTACAGATTCCGCATGGTGCTACAGAAGATGCTCTCAATGAAAGAATCAAGGAACAGTACATGAAAGAAGATGATACTAAAGTATTGAAGAAAAACAAAGAGTTGAAACAATTTGGTCAGTTGATTGCAAAGTTGTTGAATGCAAACAAGTTAACAATCAGTAGCATCAAGATATCATCAATCGATGCTAGCATTTTTTTCCTACAAAAAGAAGCCAATGTCAAATATCCAAAATTGAAGATAATTCAGTTATGTGGTACATCAATTAAGAGATTACAATGGTGGTTAGATGATTTAGAGAAGGAAAATGAATACACCAGGAATAAGACCCTTGATAAAATGTTTCCACCTGCTATTGTGATTATGAGTAAGTTTCTGGAACAAGTCGGACAGCCACACGCTGCACAAGAACAAGAACAGGAAGAGCAGGAAGAACAAGAGGTTGCCAATGATGGTGCTGCTAATACTGTTGATTATGATGATAATGTGAATATGTCTGATAGAAGATACATCTTCAGGTTCTTTGGTAAGGACAAGTCTTGGAACCATGTTGAATCTGATCAGGTCGTCAATCTAGCTGGCTTCTGGAACACATTCTCCATATGACACGTTGTTGTAAATTGGCAGACTATTTTCTCTCTCTTTTCAAAGTTGAACGTTTCTGACAACGGTTAATATAAATATCTTTATCTTTCTATTGTGTAAATAAGTATAAAATAAAGGTTTAAATACAATCAAATTAATCATTGTATAATATAATGAGTGCCGTTGAAGCTAAGTTACAAAAATCTTTAGCTAGATTCAAGGAAAGGTATGTTCTATCTATTTTGATTTAATGATCTCACTTTTTTTGATTCTCTTTCCCTTTCCCGGTTCCTTTTTCTTTTTTTTATACTAACTCTTATTATCAATTAATTTAGGATCTCTAATGGGTCATACTATGAGGCACAACAAACTATAAGATCAATCACCAATAGGTACATACATGCACAGAATTACAATGCTGCAATTGAGTTATTGTATCAAAGTTCTATGATTTTGATGGAGTTTAAGAAATACGATGAAGCATCGGATTTGTTTCTTTATATGATTGAAGTGTTTGAAAAGGACACCGATAAATCAGTTAATGAATTTAAGAAAACAGATTTAGTGAAGTTGTTAGATTTCTTGAAAGTGTTACCGGATGAAGATCCTAATTTATTGAACTTAACCAAGGAGATCACTAAATTCATTTTGAAAAAAACACAAGACACCATTGGATTTCCAAATTTGAATTTCACATTGGCCAAGAAATTATATTTCAGTGGATCAGCTGAATGTGTTGCATATAGTGAAGCTTTTTTATTCATATCCGGTGTTGAAAATGAAGAGGAAAGTTTGAATTTATTAGTGGATTTTGAATTTCAAAGTTATTTGAACGATGATAACATTGATTCATTTGGATACTATGCCGCTAGATTAGTGTTACCATATTTGATATTGTTCAATTTAAAATCAGCAAATATGAGTTTACAAAGATTAAAATTGAAATTGGCCAATTCTGATAGACAAAGTGAATTCACAAGCGAATCTGTTGATGATTTAGACATTTTCACTTCTGACAATGCATCTAGTAAATTGGTCAATTTCTTGACATTATTGATAACATTAATTGAAAGATCCTCCAATGAAAATGCACCAAACTTTAAAGTGTTGGTGAACAGATACAAGGGTCTGTTAGAAAAATACAACACTTTACTACCTAAGGTTAACACCATTGGCAAGCAGTACTTCAATGTTACTGTGATTCAAGAACAAAGTAACCCATTACAACAGATGATGAGCGGGTTACTCGGAGGTTCATAGATAATTTCATTGGATAGATATTTTTATGTATGTATATGTGTGTATATGTGTGTATATGTGTGTATATATGAATATAAACTATCAATTCATATATCAAAAATAAATAAATAAATAAATACAAAAAGAAACAAAAAAACAAAAGAAATAAAATTTATCATCATTAATAATCATCAGTTTGTGGTTGTGCATCCAGTATATGATTAGAGTGTTCATCTATCTTACAAATAACACAGTCCTTTTTAATGATTGATTGATTCAATGCATCCAATAACTCTGGACGATTTGATTTAATCAATTCATGTTTAGCCTCTTCATAAGTACACCATTTTCTTTGTCTTTTATCAGATTCTGGCCATTTGTCACATAGTTCATGAACTTCCAATTCATATATATGAAATTCACTTCTTGGAATCTTCAACCCATCAACGTTTTCCTTTAAATATTTCCCATAATCCTTTTGTAATTTTTTTTGTTTGACAAACCGATGGTCTTCAACAACGGCTATTTTTCTTAAAATTTTCCCCAACACACCAGATTCTTCCCAAGTTTCACGTCTAGCAGTTAATCTAAAATTGTCAATTTCATCATATTCTATACCACCTTTTGGAAAAACCCATTGATCTTTATGTTTTGACGATGACACCATCAATACTTTATCATGATCTGTATTTAGAACAACCGATCCAGCTACTAATCTAGCCAATGTTGCTTTATTATACAATTGAGTGGATCTACCCTCTCTTGGAGTATCTGTTTTAACAAAATGAAGTTCATCGTCTAATTTCTCTTGTAGATCACATTTAGCCATATCGACAAAGTACTTGTCATCGACTTTAGTCAAATCCACAGCTAAATCACTAGCATCGTTAGTAGCCATTGTGTGATATGATTAACGAATTTTAATGTAATTGTAATTGTAATTAAATAGAATGGAATGAAATTAATTAAACTAATAAAAAGAAATTATCAAGTGATATAAATACTGACGCATACAAATAAGTATATAATTTGTGGAGATAGCTCAACTATGTTATCTCTCTCTCTGTCTGTCTTTTTTTTTGATAACACCGTTATAATCAATGATGACATCGTGATCGACGCGTCGACAAAGGGTCGATGAGAATCAAAGGTCAAAGGCTCAATCAACAACAGACAAAATTTACAAATTTTTGGAGGCGTTTTTTAACACAGTTTAACTATATTGTTTGTTTTTGATTTTCAGTACATTTGCCAGTTATATTTACCAAATTAATACATAATCTACAATAAAATACTAGATATTCAAAAAATAGGGGAAAATTAGATGAAGTAACTCCTTAAAACTCGGGTTTTCTACTATTGTCTATGTATTAATTTTTACTAGTAGCCCATACAAAAAATCAGCCAAAAATCGCCAAAAATTGCGGGTGGTTGACTTGATTTTTTTGGGCTCGTTTTGACGTAGATTTACTCCACACACAGTTTTAACGTGTTTTTGTTTTATTTAAGTGTGTTCTTTCTTACCCTCATCAATGTAAACTGTTCCAACTATACTCAAGTATGTACTTTACATTGTGTGTTTCAACATAGGGACAGGTGTTTTATTGGATTAATCTTAGTCACTATGGGTACGTGTCAAATTGAATTGGAATATACACACGACCCTAACATAAAGAGCAAACCCTGGAGACTAACTTGATCTGTTGTTCGTTCTTGTTAGTAATCGGTCATAGTGATGGTATAATTACATCCAACTGAGTTGTAATTCCTAGTTGTGGACCTTTTGAAAAGAGTTATTGCAGAGGATAGACCATTTTTACTCTATCAGTACACCCATTGTCTAACACACCAAACTTCCATCCTGATCCCTTGAGGTAGTCTACATATCTAAAACTTGTTCCTATCTAGTACCTTCAATACACAATCATGGTAATCCATCTGATAGTATTATAACCGACTATTAATTGTATTCATTATCGCATTTGAAGGTTTTGGTTCGGAATATTTCCTACTCGTTAAATTATATTATCTAACATTAGTTGTATTTATATAAGTCACTGTTTTCAGCCGTAGTTTTGAAATTATCATTGCTCTTCATTATTAATAGTAATACAGACAAGTCCATATGTCGATTCATTCTACGTTACCAGTTTATCAGTGTTGCTTTTTCCGTTCAAAGAATATCCCACTATAAAATACACGAAACAACGTTGCCCTATTCCCTTTTATCCGTACCAATATCCTTCAAACAAACCTCACCGTATCACTTGTGTTCAAATAACCATTAAATAAGAGAAGTTATCATATATGATTAGATGATTAAATGGCACTGTTTTTGTTTGAATAGTCAAAACCACAAATATTTACAGGTGGATAGTATTACAAAGTGGTAGTTGTTTGATAAATACATTTGATATACACTTTGTTTAGTTTGTTCACCACTTTATAGCATGATTATAAACATAGTATATTTGTATTATGAATGTAATGCTTGTATGAATGAATAAACAGAAATAGTTGCCGTTTTACTTGCTGATAGGAATACAAGTGACTGCTTTGTCTTACTACACTCAGTGGTTTCACACACACACACACACATCTTCTCTCCCCATCATTCATCCTCTTAAAAATAACATCATTATAATAATTATAATAATAACTAGTTAGTATTGATACGCCATTAGTAGTAGTAATGATAGAGAAGTGGTATAGGTTATGATTTTCCCCTGTGTGGTTTACTTAGATTCTTTTCTTGTTCTCAGTTGTTCATATTTGTTGCGTATGAAGTTTCATCCCTGTAAGTTTTAAAGAATACACTAAACAACCAAATAAAATGAATGAATCTTGATTTATCTTGTTGCTACCAGACTTTAAATATCAATATTGTAATATTTGTACATAAATTATACTTCAAACCCTGTCTTTGCATAGGTTTCAGGTCTCATTCTCTAACAGAATCACTTTAACCACCGCCCCTATCAGCATATATCTAAAAAATTACGTAATTACTACTATTAGGTTAATCACAATACTGTTACTAATGTTATTATGTATTTTATAAGTTATATAAGTTTATTATTATGTCTAAATATTAATATAGTAGGGTATTTCCATACTTAAGCTTATCTATGGGGCCCATAGTTAAGGATTTCTCCATAGTTAAGGATTTCTCATAGTTAAGGATTTCTCCATAGTTAAGAAAAATTTCCCATAGTTAAGCGAATTCCCACTTTTGTTCTGTCTGTTCTGTTTTGTTTTTTTGACCTCTTTTGTTCGTTTTTTGAACTCTTTTGTTCCTTTTTTGAACTCTTTTGTTTTCTTTGTTTAGCTCACCCAAAATTTTGTATGAAGCTTCCCACTTTTGTCTGGGATATAAAAGGACTTGTCTATCCTGTTTTATTTTAATCTTTTTTCTATCACCTCTTCTTTTCCTCTCATTATTTTCCTCTCTTTTTCTTTTTCT
>PPLW03000056.1:0-88361 GCA_003707895.3 Ambrosiozyma pseudovanderkliftii
TTTTTTTTTTTTTTAAATTTTTTTTTTTTTTTTTTTTTTTTTTTTTTTTTTTTTTTTTTTTTTTTTTTTTTTTTTTTTTTTTTGTAGTTTCAATAGTGTATTTGTAATTGTTGCTATACAGTAACATCATATGTTGTTACATTAGTTTTATCAGTGTAATGTTTTAATTAATAATTTATCTGTTGAATGGTTCCGTCGGACATTTGTTTCAAATATGCAGTTTTCTCGAATTCTCAACAAAATTATCACACATTTAAATCACTTTTACACTTTGATGGTTTTCCCCAAGAATGAATTGCAATTTCATCGAATGATGTAACTGGGAATTGTATGGGTAACTTTGTAGATTATTTACAATTTGGGATCAAGGAATTGAAATAACATGACGGTGATTTCAAACAAAGGCATAGAAAAAGTAGAAAAAGTAGAAAAAGAGTTGTAAAAAGAACAAGAGAGTAAGAATGTAAGAGAGGGGGTTACCCCTCTCCATGATTTGAACTCTTTTGTACTCAATGGTTTATCTCCTGATTTGGTTCTTTGTTTGTCTTATCCTTATCTAACTGAGTTACTGTACTTTTTAAAAAGAACAAAAGGGTATGAACTTTGTTTTCTTTTGTCCTTTTGTCTTTGTTATTTTGTTCTTCTGTTCATTTGTTGTTTTGTGATTTAATTTCCCTTTTGTTGTCTTTTTCTTATTTGAGTTTGAGTTTGAGTTTCCAATTTCATATTATTCATGTTCTGTAGTAAATGCCACCATATGCTTACGTAATACATTACGGCTTCCGAAGAACTAAGAACTAAGACCAAAGACCAAAGACTAAAGATAAGCACAATTATGATATATCACCATCAATGAATACATTTCAATAACTTTGTAGATATCTTTCCAATACATACATACACCCACACAACACGGATAATTAAAACACTGATTAATTATCCCCGTCAATGAGATAAATTTTGTATGAGATTTGTAATAATAATGCCCCACGTTGCGTTTAAACGCAGACCAGTTTTCTACATGTTTTCTACAATTGAATTGATCCACCCACCTGGATTAAATTGGCACTAGTAAGTAATTATTAGATCTTAAAACTAACACTACACATAGTAATACTGCAAAGTACAATTTCAATTTCAACTTGATCTTCTTCATCAATGGTGCTAATTCCACTTCCATCCATCTAACTATAAATTTCTCTTCTCTTTTGCCGTTTTGTTTTGTTTTGTTTTTTTCTCTTCTTACGTCATCCAACCTGATTCTGATCCTGATCCTTAATAAGGAAACAAGTTCCTTTTGGCGGTAAAACGTAAAAAAACATCAATACACCACCACCACACACCCATTACAAAACAATAGATCCACATTCACATACACTGTTTTAAAACAATACACACTGATACACTGAATTACCTCACCACTGTGAAGTGAAAGCCCATTGCATTGTATTGTATTATATTTTTTTTTTTGGAACTTTTCGTTTCTGGAAATTTCTTAAGACCAAGCTCATCATATCTTCTTCCTTCAATCCACATCTAGCCGTTACAATTCTATCTACAATCATATCCATCATATACAACATACATTATTTGATACATCTTTTTTTTGGTTTTTCATCTTTAAATACTACCATCACATCCTTTTCAATTCACTACTCATCATACATCCCCATCCACCGACAATGGCTCTCCATGACCAAGTATCTGAATCAGTGTTGGAAAAACTTAAAGAAACTCCTTCCGCTATACTCCGTGATCCAATGACCTTGCAAAAGGATATCGTATCTGAATCATCACTTGTATCAAAGACCCTTTGGTATATCAGTTGGCTGTTCTTCAAACTAATATCCCGCGTACTTTACCTTTTACCGAGGGCGGTGATATCTGTGTTGTCGTACAGTTTCCAAGTTAATCTTTCATTTTACTCCATCTTGTTGATCTTTGCCGCCATCTCCGCTGCTAGTTATGGGTACATCAGATACAAGTATTTGACCATTTACTCTAGATTACCAGAGGAACCTAAACGGCAAGATCCCGTTATTGACACTTTCCTAGAAAACACTAGGGAGGAACGGAAATCGAAACTATCGTATCTAGATGAATTCTTATCTGCGATTAAGATATTTGGTTACTTAGATGCACCTGTGTTTCATGAATTGACTAAATCCATGCAAACGCAAAAGATCGATGCAGGTGAAGTGGTATTCTTAGACGAACGGTCAGGATTCGCCATCTGTGTGGAAGGTGAAGTGAAGGTGTACTGTAAAATCGGTGATGAACGGCACGATGGATCATCGTTGTTTTCATTCACTGCCAACACCGACCACAACAAGGACGTTGTCGTCATCGATAACGTTAAATATCAATTGCTAAACATTGTGAAAAGTGGTGCTCCACTGTCATCTATAATAGGCGTGTTGAACCTATTGACCAGCTCAGATTCATCGTTTCCGACTAGTCCTAACTCATCAGGTGCCAATACAACCACCACAGCAGGTCTTGAAGGGTTCAGCTTGGATGATTCAAAGTCTCATATGGTGTCCCCTGGTGCCACTCCATCGTTGCACCCTACTAAACTGATACCAGGGACCCTACTGGAAAAGCCAGAGTTGATTGCTGTTCCAAATGGTACTTGTACTATCTCCATCATTCCAAGAGAATCATTTTCCAGGTTGGCTGCTAAGTATCCAAAACCAACGTCCCACATTGTTCAAATGATCTTAGCCAAATTGTACAGAGTCACGTTTCAAACAGCTCATACATATCTTGGTTTAACACCTGACATTTTAAAGACTGAATCCAACTTGAACGAATCATCATCGTTTAAACTACCCAAATATCTATACGAAAACCTATCTGAAAATGATACAACTGATAACAATACCCTTAATGACATTGGGTTCAAGAAACACATGAAGGCAATCAGAAAGCAATCTTCAAAATCTATTGGACTAGATCCATTGGATTCAGATATAAGCACCAATACCAGACGTTCATCGTCCAGACAGGGAACCCGTAGAAACAAACAAGACCACTTCACTTCGGACACTGATGAGAGTGGAGCTAACTCTGATATATCTTTGACGATTCCAGCTCACACTCAACAAAAGAGACAAATTTTACAACATTCAAGAGGTAGTAAAAATGGTTCAAGATACTTTGTGTTAAATTCTAGAACAAACACAAACCCAGGTGATTTATTATCCAATGCCCCATTGACAAGAACAGAACTTTATGATGGAACCAACGGTTCTGCTAAATCCAATACACTGGAAATTCCACCAAAGAATACATTCAAGTTTGATGACTTGAGAGAGAGAACGTTCAGCGCTGATGATGAAGAAACCGAAGATTCTACCCTGAGAGCAGCTATTTCAGATTCATTGTGCCAATTGATAGGTATCGATAAATCAAGTTTGTTGATCAATGAATCTCATAAACGGAAGATAGCTAGAGCTGGAATCAGTTCACCAATGATTTCTGGTATTTCCATTTTAAACAATGAGGGTGGATCCAGCAGCTCCAACCTTAATAGCATGTTACTGAAAACCCGTGGAAACACTGGTACATTAATTTCATCTAAAGTGAGAAACTTCTCTACTGCAAGTATGGCATCTCTAGAAAATGAAGACAGTGAACAAAGTAGACACGCTAATGATTATAAGGCATTTATGGACTTTGAGCATATTAAACATGAAATAGCAGAAGAGATGAAGATATCCTTTTTCAAAGCTGGTGAGACCCTAATCGAAGCCAATCAACAAACTCCGGGTTTATACTATGTGATCAATGGTTGCTTGAACACTACTTATCTGAAAAAGCTGTATGACGATGATGAAATATCATCTCCTGATAAATACGAAGAGGAATTCTTTAATCAAATAGGTCAAGGTGGAATAGCTGGTTACTTAGGTACCTTGATCGGTGCTAAATCATTCGCCACTGTCACTGCAGCAACAGATGTGTTCACCGCATTCTTTCCTAGAGAATTCTTTGAGTCATTGGTGGAAAAATATCCTAATTTACAACTAGCTATAGCTAAACATCTTTTAACAATTCTTGATAAGAAGTTGTTTTTAACCGATTACGCACTGGAATGGGTTCATGTCCAAGCAAGTAATTCTGTCTATGTTCAAGGGGACCCAGCAAATGGTATTTATATCGTGTTAAACGGTAGATTTAGATCCATCAAGGAGGAACAGAAACATAAAAAGAAGCACGAGAAGAGGGAGTTGGATGAATCTTCAGACGAAGATGACCACACTAAGGAATCTACAAAGGTGATTGTCGCAGAACATGGTCAGGGTGAATCGTTAGGTGAAGTGGAAGTGTTGACAAAATCTAAGAGATTGACATCTGTTGTCGCTATTAGAGACTCCGAATTAGCTAGAATTCCAAGAACCTTATTTGAAATGATCGCACTTAGTAGTCCATCCATTATGGTTAATGTATCGAGAATTGTCGCTGAAAGAGTTGCCAGATCCTCAGAGAAAGAATCATATAACCATATCAACCCGACTATATCTCCTCATATCAGAGATGAGCCATTAGTGCAAAGTTTCAACAATTTCAGAACCATCACTTTGTTACCTGTTAAGTCTGGTATTCCGGTCAATGAATTCGGTGAACGGTTGGCAACAGCATTGGAAAGTACTGGTAAATCCGTGAAAGTGCTTTACCAAAGTCTGGCTTTGACTAGATTGGGTAAATATGCATTTGATAAAGTCGCCAATTTGAAACAAAGTGGATTCTTTGCAGAACTGGAAGAAAAATATGATATAGTGGTGTATTTGGTTGATACAAATGTGTCATCACCTTGGACTAAAACATGTATTCAGCAGGGTGATTGTATTCTTTTGCTTGCTGATGCTTCCGGTTCCCCTAATGTTGGTGAATATGAAAGATTGTTAGTGAAGACCAAGACAACCGCTAGAACTGAATTGATCTTGATCCATCCTGAAAGATACGTTGAGCCAGGATTGACTAACAAGTGGTTGAAAAATAGAATTTGGGTCCACTCACACCACCATATTCAAATGCAAGTCAAACAAGATGTTGCAGTTGATGAACCATCTATTCGTATTCCATTGCCTTCATTTTCCTCCGGTCAGGGAGACAATGTCATTTCATTGAAAATCAATCAAATGAGAAGCACTATGGGTAACATTCTGAACAACAATGATTTCCTTCAAGCCCTGAAACAAACAAAGGATTCATTTAGATCGAGAAAATATTATCAATCTATGCAAGTGCATAAGGATGATTTCTCCAGACTAGCCAGAATTCTGACCGGTCAAGCCATCGGCTTGGTGCTAGGTGGTGGTGGTGCCAGAGGTATTAGTCATGTCGGTGTTATTAAGGCATTGGAGGATAACGGAATCCCAGTTGATATGATCGGTGGTACATCCATTGGAGCATTTGTTGGTGGTTTATACGCCAAGGACTATGATTTTGTACCTGTGTTTGGTAGAGCAAAGACATTTGCTGGAAGAATGGCATCACTTTGGAGATCTTTAATTGATTTAACCATTCCAATAACATCATACATCACTGGCCATGAGTTTAATAGAGGTATTTGGAAAGCCTTCGGTGAATCCAGAATTGAGGATTTTTGGATCAAATACTATGCCAATTCTACTAACATCACTGATTACTTAATGGAGATTCACACCAGCGGGTACGCTTGGAGATACATTCGTGCCTCCATGTCCTTAGCTTCTTTGTTACCTCCATTAACTGATGGCGGTAATATGCTTTTGGATGGTGGTTATATTGATAATTTGACTGTTCAAGAGATGAAGAGAAGAGGTGCTGATGTGATCATCGCTTGTGATGTTGGTGCTCCAGAGGAACGTACACAAATGGATTACGGTGATTCTTTGAGTGGGTTATGGGTCCTATTAAATAGATTAAACATCTTTTCCAAACATCCAAATGTCCCAACCATGGCTGATATTCAAATGAGATTGGCGTACGTTGCATCGGTCAATGCCCTTGATAAGGCCAAAAACACTGATGGATGTATCTACTTAAGACCACCTATTGAAGGTTATGCTACATTGGATTTCGGTAAGTTCAACGAGATTTACCATGTTGGGTTGAAATACTGTGATGCAGTTTTCGATCAGCTCAAGTCCGACCATCAATTTGAAGTGTTAAAGAACAAGAGAAAGGAAGTTACTAAGAGTCGTCTGTTGAGAAGACGTAACTCTATTTGAGTTTATAAATATTTATATGTAATTTTTTTGTGTATAACAAGGTATAGATAGCACTTTTTAATTAATTTTTAATTTAATTTATTTCAGTTCATATATGGTTTTATATATTTTATTAAATATGGGTAATATACATAGGAAGAAGAGAAAAGGAAAGTGGTCAATGTATCCATTACAAAGGAGGGTAGTGTGTCTTTTGTTTGTGTGTTTGAGGGATAATTATGCTCATATATAATTAAACATTGCTTGCATCAGTAGCCAAAATGACGGAATCACCTCTCACAAATATCATATCTGATTTTTTAGTGGTTGTCTTCATTTCATTTGTTTCTTCTTCCAAGAAGAATATAGTTTCAGTAGCATCACTTAGGATGATATTACAATGGGAATCATATGCCTATAATTTTTTTAAAGAAATAGTGAATTTTTAGTTAGTAAACCAATCAACATGGAAAATACAAAAAACAAAGATTATATTATCAAGAAATATTCAGTTCATAAATATTCAACAATTGTGATTCGATACATACATGTAGTCTTCCAACCATTTCTCTTCCACCTCTCAATTTGAGGTAGATTTGTTCGTCCAAGCAAAACTTTATAAGATCAAGCGGATCTGAAGAGGAGACAGATGATGTAACTGCTTCACTCATGTTTCTATTGGTATTTTTATTTGGTGAATATTAAACTGAAACCAAATGAATTGTCCTTGTACATGTACTTGTGCTTGTAACCATCCTCTTGTGTTAAATTTATGATTGATGTCTCTTTTGTGTTAAACTCGTCAAATTTCTCGTCCACTAGCCACAATGAAAACAGCCATGAAAAATCATTTAATGCGCCACAAATGTTTTTCAATTTTTTTTTTCTTCGTTTGGGTGTTTTGAGTAAGAGAACAGTTCATTTTGCCCTAACATATAGGTATTCCATCTTCACTCTTCTAAGAGGTTTCAGTCGATAATACAGTATAATTGATCATCGAAACTCATATCTACAAGATGACTACTACCACTGAGCCTGCTGATGATAAGGAAAAATTAAATTTCCATTGTCTGGGTGGAGGAAATGAAGTTGGTCGGTCTTGTCATATCGTTGAATATAAGGGGAAAGTGGTTATGTTAGACGCTGGTGTTCATCCTGCCTTTTCAGGAGTGGAGTCTCTACCATATTACGATGATTTTGACTTGGCCAGAGTTGATATATTGTTGATATCTCATTTCCACTTGGACCATGCAGCATCGTTACCTTATGTGATGCAACACACCAGTTTCAAGGGAAGAGTGTTTATGACTTATCCTACCAAGGCTATTTACAAATGGTTATTGAACGATTTCGTCAGAGTGACGAGTATCACAGATAGCAGTGGTGATGATAACACTAACAGTTTTTTGTACACTGATGCTGATTTGAATGACTCGTTAGACAGAATCGAGACGATAGATTACCATTCCACCATTGAAGTTGACGGAATCAGATTCACAGCGTACCATGCAGGTCATGTGCTAGGTGCTGCTATGTTCTTTGTGGAAATGGGTGGGTTGAAAGTGTTATTCACCGGTGATTACTCTAGAGAAGAGGATAGACATTTAAGTTCAGCTGAAGTGCCGCCGATGAGACCAGATCTGTTAATCACTGAATCAACGTTTGGTACCGCCACCCATGTTCCCAGATTGGAGAGAGAAACAAAATTAACACAAATAATACATGCAACATTACAACAAGGAGGCAAATGTTTACTTCCGGTGTTTGCTTTGGGTAGAGCACAAGAGATTCTTTTGATTTTAGATGAGTATTGGCAAGAGCACTCTGATCTACAAAACTTCCCAATCTTTTATGCATCTGATTTAGCTAAAAAGTGTATGGCTGTCTATCAACGGTACATCAATATGATGAATGATAACATCAGAAAGAAATTCACAGAGACAAATACAAATCCATTCCATTTTAAATACATTAAAAATATTACAAATATTGATAAGATGGATGATTTAAATCCTTGTGTGATTATTGCTTCACCAGGTATGTTACAAAATGGTATTTCTAGAAAAGTGTTGGAAAAATGGTCTCCAGATCCTAGAAATTCATTGATCATCACAGGTTACTCCGTGGAGGGAACAATGGCTAAGAATATTTTGACAGAACCAACGGAGATCCCATCTGTCACAGACCCAGATTTAATGATTCCAAGAAGAATCAATGTCGAGGAAATTTCATTTGCGGCACATGTTGATTATGAACAAAACTCCGAATTTATAGAACTGGTAAACCCAAAGACTATTGTATTGGTTCATGGTGAATCAAATCCAATGGGTAGATTAAAGGCTGCTTTATTGTCTAAGTATCAAAAATTGAAGCACACAGAAGACGAGGTTAAGGTTTACAATCCAAGAAATGGTACTAAGCTCGCGTTGGAGTTTAAAGGTGTCAAGATTGCCAAGGTCATGGGACAATTGGCTACATCGTTACCGGAGGACAAGGACCTCGTCAATGGTGTGTTAGTGCAGAAGAACTTTGACCTAAATTTGTTAAAAGTGGAAGATTTACGTGAATTCTCAGGATTGACAACCACCGTTGTGACCCAAAGACAGACATTACGCTGTAATGCAAACAAAAATTTGATTAATTGGCAATTTTCTCAGATGTTTGGATACGTTAAGGTGCTAATCGACGAACCAGAGGAGTATGTGTTTGATGTCATGGGATCCGTGCAAATCACATTGGACGAGAACCAAGGTCTAGTTACTGTGGAATGGCAATCTGGAATGATTGAAGACACTATTGCTGATTCAGCTATTGCAATTTTGATGAGTTGTGATGCTTCTCCGGCATCTGTAAAAATATCATCCAACCAACATTCCCACTGCCATTCCCACTCCCACTCCCATGAAGAAGATGAGGATGAGAAGAAAACAACTGAAGTCAAATTTGAAGAAAGCCCAATAAAGCAGGAAGAGAAATCTATCAAGATCGAAGATGACGACAAAGATGATGCAAGTAAGCCTGAACCTGTTCTTCATTCGGATTACAGAGAATCTACAAGATTGAAAAGACTGTGTGAGTTGTTGACAGTTCAATTCGGTGACGCATTTGTCAATAATGAAGCCGATGGGTACGGTGTTATTAGAATAGGTAAGAATGAAGTTAAGTTGAACTACAGCGATTTCAAAGTTAACATCACTGAGGGTAAGAGTGGTGCATTAAAAGGTAGAGTAGAAGGTGTGTTGAATAGAACCTTAGATTTAGTGGCACCGCTTTCTCATGATTGATTTGATTGTTGGATATGGGATGTATAGAAATTGCCTTCAATTGTTTGTATATTAGTTTTGTAATACTTATTAATTTGTTTTAACAAGAAAAAAGAAAATAATCTTTGCTACTTTGTTTTATAATATCATAATTATTTAATCGTAATAATTTTGATCATAAATAGAATTGGCCCATAATAAAATCCCTTTAGATAGGAAATTAGGTGTAGGTGTACAAAAATATACAAGATAACACAATAGTAAATATATAAATAAGTAAGTCATAATAAAAAAGTAATGCCAGAAGCATTTCCCGAGCCCGTAAAAAGATATATATAATAGAGCCGTCATTTTAAATAAATACATGATTGAATAAATAAATAAGAAACAGAAATAAAAAAGAAAGAAAAAAATTAACCCAGTAAACCCTTAAACAGACAAATTGTAACCATCAAATTCGAATATGTGTTTATCGACCCAATCACAACCAGTTTCCGAAGATGGTGACAATGCGTCATCACCGAACATCATATTGAAATCGATTTCATCTAAATCATTGGCAATAGTATTAGCACCTGGAGCAGTGGCAGGTGCAGCAGCGTTAATGGTATTAGTGTTGTTGAGACCATTTAATAAACCAACTTGACTGGCATTGAAAGGAGTGTTAAAGCCAGTACTTGGAGGTTGGTTAAATGTAGATGTTGTATCGGTTTCACTGAATAAATCATTTGAAGTGGTTCCTGAATCTGTCATTCTCACCGATGATGGACTGAATTTTCTATCGGTGCTGGTGCTGTCCGTTCTTGTTGAAGACACAGGAATACGAGGAATCTCCACATGTTGCCGTTGTGGTTGAATTTGTTGTATAGGTTGTTGTTGATCTGGTAAGCTCATTTGAACTCTCTTGTATAATTTTGGAGACACCTTCATTAACGTATCTCTGATATGAGAGGTTAACTTGGAAGACAAAGCCCAATGTCTTGAAATTTGAAATATACCACCCAATTCAAGTTTGATATACTCAGTATAAATGTCCAATTCATCCTCTTTGATGTTATTTCTCAACGAATGAAGCGTTTCGTTGTTTTCTTCCAGCACTTGCAAACTAGACTCCACCCATGAGTAGGCACTGAGATGAACTAAACATGAGAATGCTAATGAACAAGCCAAGAATGGTGTCCTTTGTAACACCTTTGCCGGGTTTGTATCAAGTAATGACTTCACCACTGAAGACGCAGAATCAATTGTTTTTCTAGTTTCAATGATCTTTCTTGAATCAACCTCTTGCTTTTTCAATGACTGGCAATTATCCGTGACACCTTCCTCATCTGTGCATTTAGGGTGTCTGGAGATGTCAGGTCTCCAAAGGTAAGAGAAAGGTCTGTGAGTGAAAATCTTTGCATAATTAACCAACATTATCGATTGATGAACACCTTCATTGACTTGCCCATCAGCATTGACCAAATAAGGTGCCTTGAATAGATCTGGGTTTTCAATTCTCATTTCCCAATTACCGATGGCAGCCGTCATGTGAACCAAGTGGGTTTGAATTTCCTTATTTGCCTGGATGGCGACATTTAATTTAATGGAATCATTCACTAATTTACATGATTCAGCTCTACTTTTATAATCAAACACCGACAATGGAATCGTCTTTGGGTATAAGATAAGCATCTTTTGCGTGGCTAAAGCAGACGTGGAATGACCGGAGGCGGTACCACTCAATGAATCAAAGAAGTAAATGTCCCATAGTGTTCTTCTCACTGTGTCTTCTAAAATCGACTTTGGTATATTTGCTGTCCGTTTACAAGACAAAAGTTCACTCAAGACATCCTTTGAATCAGCCTCTGATGGTGTGTGCATCAAATTCGCACCGTTTTTTGATGACGGTTTCTCAGATTCCGTCAGGTATCCATTTACATCCATAAATACATCTGGCACGTTATCTTGATCAAAGTAATTGATTCGTAATTCTAATGCCAGTGACACCAAAGTCTCTCTTAAAAGAAGGGACAGATCATGTAATGAAGAAATATGAGTCACCATGGCTAGCATCAACACAGACTGCAATGACACAAAATCCTTACCAATTTGCTTTGTGTAATCCAAGATATTTGTCACCATGAAATTCACAGTTTCAACGTCTCTGGCGTACACCCCTGTTGTTTGACCATCACCGATCATTTTCATGGCCAATATCAAATCATATTTGTACGGTATTGAATCTAGGTATGTATGGATTTCATCTCTATGTGGCATGAATGGATGGATTTTGTGGAAATGGTTATAATAAGTGTTAATCACTGATTCAACGTCTAAATTTCTAATCAATGCAGGTGTAATGTAAAGTTCTGACAACGATGTACAAAGGTATTTGGGATCAAAAACTATATCTATAGATAATTTCTCCTTGGACGAATTAAATGTTGGATGGAAGTCAATGGATTTGCTGTCTTGTTGTTGTTGTTTACCCTTTGGTAATTTTATTCCTGTCATACAAGGTGGTGGCTTATTGAATGCACCAGGTTTCAGGCATTGGCTGTCACAGTTTTCATGATCAGCCAGTTCGGGGACTCCATTTTTAACACAAGGTAATATGAACCCGTCGATGGCTTCACTGTGTTTGTTCGTTAACTTGTTCAGGCCTTTACCTCTGTGATGTTTAACGTTGTTATTGCTTGAATCTATAGATGATTTTGTTGAAACGTTGGATCCGTCTGTTCGTAATTTTTGTTTCTTTAAACTGACACCTTTCTTTCTTGATCCACCTCTGTTTGATTTAACGTATTGGCAATCTCTACCAAACTTTTCACATCTACTACAGATCGGTTCTCTTCCATCACATTTCAAGTGCCTACTCCTGCATTCTAGACAAGCTCTGGAAACGTGTTTGACATCAGATCTGTCTCTTTTGTTATTTGTATCTGGAGCCATAGCTGTGGATTTAAAATTGAGGGCGTAGTTTTATTAATGGGATGATGTGTGTATCTCTGTATAAAAATGAAGGTATGATTTTATGTGTGTATGTTCTTTAACAGGTAATGATTCTATAATGTATCTGTTAATATGTAATTTTGGTTGAAAAGAGGAAAGATTAAAGGATTTCGAAAATAAATGAATTAATGATAACCCAAAATCTTATTTTGTTTTGTTTTGTATCAGAAAATTGTATTCAAAACCACATGGAAATGTCACAATTTCCAGTGTAGAATGAAAGATCAGTATCACAAGGTATAAATTGATATGAAAATATGATATTGCAACTAAAATAGATAAATAAATAGATAAAAACTAACTAGATTAATTCCATAGTTTTGGGTTCCCTTTTCCCTTTTCCTTCTAATTCTTTTTTTTTGTTTATCGTCTTTTTGCAAACAGCGAAGATTTTTGTGCCTCGGTCTCACTGAGTGAGGGAGGAAACCAAACCCCGATCATAGTTTATAAGAGAGATATATATTTGTATCAGAATCGTCTTCAGAAATCTATCCTGAATTCTATACAATGGATCAAACACAATACACATAGACCCAATGAACTTTTAATATGTATAATATGTTGATTGGGTGAGTGGTGTTAACAGTATTGACTTTTAGAGGTTCACAATTAACAAGTGTGTGTCACTCTTTTGTCCCTTTGTTAATTGGAATCTTTTTACAACATAACCCCACCACCCACTACACTTACAACACCAGATAGAAGGTAAATTTGTTTAATCTTAGTTGATGATTCAATTCTATTACCTTTCCGATCATCAAAGGTCCACCATTACTGGATAATTCAATCCCCTAACCTGTGCTCAACTGGTTTCAACTGATTTCATCCAACTTTTTTAATGACACATTTGGGGCTCTTTCTAGAAATCGACCTTTCGACGCAAGATCGGAAGATGGCTGCGTCGATTTGAAAAAAAAAACACGAACAAATTAGTAAATTGTAAATGGTGGAATAGGGATTAAGTGATGGTAAAGTGATAATACAAACAAGGTAGTTTACACAGCATTTAATCCTCGTATCATAGTTGAAAAGAGTGTTGAGATAGAGTCAACAATGGGGAAAAATATTATCATAGATAATGGAACGTACGAGGTCAAGTATGGACTTGACACCGACTCATCACCAATCCATGTCCAAAATTGTTTGTTCAGAACTCAAGACAAGAGAGTGGTATTGGGGGATCAATTGAACCAACTACCAGATTATTCAAATATTCAAATTAAAAGACCTATAGAACACAGTGGCCAATTGACTCAATGGCTTGTGGAGAAACAAATTTGGGATGACACTTTTTTAAAACACAAGGGTGAAGATGATTTCTTGAAGGACTCAAACTTGATTTACTTGGAGACGCCCATCACACTGCGGAAGTTCCAGAACAACCTAGATCAAGTGATATTTGAAGAGTATCAAGTGAAGAATTACTACAGATGTTCTGCTGGTTCGTTGACCCCCTGGCTCACTCACCAGCCAACCACATCTTCTGTAAACAAATACAGCGACTTTCAATTGGTGATTGATTCAGGATTTGATGCAACGTGGGTGATACCGGTGATTTATGGGTTACCGTATTGGAAAGCAGTGAAGAAATTACCATTAGGTGGTAGACTATTGAATGGTTACTTGAGAGAGATCATTTCTTTCAGACACTACAACGTCACAGAGGAACCATTGTTGGTGAATAACATTAAAGAAACATCATGTTTTGTATCACAGGATTTCAACGAATCATTGAAGAAGATAGAAAACCTTCGGAGGCTGAGCCATAAACAACAACTACAACATCCGGACAACGCAAAATTGATTGTGAATTATGTGTTGCCAGAGGATAAATCCACGCTGGGTTACCCATTGACAGATGCGAAATTGTACGCTATCAAAAACCACACCAATTTACAAGTGTTGAAACTTTACGATGAACGTGTAGCTGTTCCTGAGATTCTGTTCCAACCTGAACTCGCAGGTCTTTACAAGGCTGGTCTGATTCAAACTATTCAAGAGTCCTTGAAATTGATTCCTGAATTGCTCAGACCATTACTGTTAGCTAATATGATAACCATCGGTGGTGGGTTTAACATGCCTGGTTTTAAGGAACGGTTAGTTGATGAGTTGAAACAGGTGATCCCAATAAACAACGAGGTGAAATTGTTTGATGTTGCAGGTTGCCCTTCAGTTGTGGCGAACACAGATACCGGTAAAGTTGATTACTCTGAGATTGGTTGGTACTCTGCTAAATGTTTTTACAAAAACAACGGGTTTCAAAAGACCTGTGTGTCTAGGGAAGAGTATCAAGAATTCGGCGCTGAATACACACAGGAAAAATTTGGTTACAAACTGGACTACTAAACTAATTAATCACATATATAGATTTGTATAATATTATAATCTAATGTAAATTGGAAATGAAAAAAATATTAAAAAGCATAAGAAATATTACAAATGTAAAAGTGTAGAGAAAAGAATACAAAAGAAAGGATATAAACGTCGTTAAAAGAATAACAAAGTTCAAACGAGTGTAAGTGGAGAAAATGCATTAAGTATTATTTTAAGTCATTAAGAAATTCTGTTGTTTTCGGCAGGGCATGGGAAGAGGTATTTAAAATAAAACACAAAGAGAAACAATGAATAAGATAGTGGATAATGTCACACTAATCCAAACTAAAAGTGAATGCCACAGTGGTGGTGTAGAGTACCGACAAATTAAAATACAAATACTGGCAACACTTAGAATAAATGATGTCAGTAAACAAAAGCAACCAAATAACATGATTATAATGTAACTTTGTCTGTTTTTGAAATTTGGATCTGAACTAAATGGACCATTGATTATAGAACTGATGACACCAAACCCTATACCTGAGATTAACAAACATAAAAGAACGAAAGTCATATAGAAAAATGTTAAAATCTTATCATGGTTGAGTCGTTTCTGTAATTCATACGATCTTGAATCAGCTGTTCCAATGATGGTGTTCCGACGAGCAGTAGTGTACGAAGGGTAATCACTAACAGAAGATTCGGAATCACTTGAATGAGGGTTTTGGTTACGGTGGTTGTAGTTGTGGTGGTTGTGATGATTATGAGGCTGTGGTTGGTTATAAGATTGATTCAATGAATCATAGTATGAGTCCTTGTAACCGCCAACTAATGGTTCACGGTCACTGCCTGATTGAATCGAGTTATTATCTGATTTAAACACATTAATATGGTTCAATTTATTCGTGATTTTGTTAGACAATGACAAGATGGAATCGATTCTCTCTGGTGTCAACATACCTCCAAACAGATAATGCAACACTCCAATGTTATTTGTATCATCATCGTCGGCATCAACGTAAAAACCACCGTCGCCACCGAAATCTGAACCGTTATCGAATTCATTCCAGTACCCTGGTCTGTTTTGTTCCTGTTGTTGCTTTGGTGGTTCCACTTCATCCTTATTCAAAAGGATCCCCTTCAATGGAGCACCATCGCCGTTAATATTGTTAGAAGTATCTGTCGGTTGCAACTCTGGAAGTTTTCTAATGTCCTTGTTTTGCAACACGTCAAACCATGGGGCGATCATTTCTGATAAAGTGGAATCATTCAGCTTATCTGAGTAATATATAGCAAATAAATAGTTATTAATAGAGAAATTCAAATCACCAACTTCATACACTAAATGAGAGCTAATCAATTTTTTAATCTTGGCAGGTAATTTTTGACTTGGACAATCGTATCTGATCTCCAGCACGGAATGTTGGAACAATTGTTTCTGTAGATTGTCAAATTCACACCATTTGAAATCACAATGTCTCAATTGTTCCGTCATGTTAATGATCTTACTGGTTTCTATGTGACTGTCCAAAGTGATGTAACAATCAATCTTTGGTATTTTACTACCACCATTGTTGTTGCTATCATTGTTATATGAACTATTATCATCTGATGTCACATGAGTACCATTAGAGTTTAAATACTTTTCATTTAAATTGATGAATCTGAGTCTTTCATAATGGGTTTTGGCCAATGGAGCAACGTCCTTGTCGATACACCAATCCAATGATAATTGTGCCATCTTAGGGTTCCCCACTAGACCTGAATTTTGCCATTTGGTGATAACTTTAGTCTTCAGTTGTTGCATCTTCTGTAAATGAGCCACAGGGTCTTTGGTCTTCTCTTCGGCTAATCTCTTGGCAGCTTCTGGACCGCCACGATGGATGAACAAATCTTCAGCAATGATATCATTGATGGTGGTGATAGAGAACTGTCTTAGCCCTCCAATGGGAGCTATCAACAATGGTCTAGCCAATTTATCTGATTCGTCACCGTATCTGATCTCACCAACCATGTCATTCGAAATAGACCCAGAGGATAACCGTTCATTGGCGGTTAATGTTGGGTTATCCAAGTTATTCAACCATGTGGACACAACTTTAGTCTCTGGATGGAACATTGTGGAATCACTGTAACCTGTGCTGACATGTGAGCTTGTATCCGCAGATGATGATTGTTGTAATTGAGGAATTTTTAATTGTTGTTGCTGTTGTTGTGAATCTTGAGAGTTCATCGAAGAGCTCAATTCAATGGATGATTTAGTCTTTTTCAAGAACATTGTCGGTGACATTTTCTTTTTCAAGTTCGACTTGTATTCATTTTGTTGTTGTTGTTGTGAGTGTGGTTGTAAGGTAGGTGATTGGGGGTTAGAGTCAATGGCAGATGACCCTTCATTGTCTGCTAATCCGGTGTCATCAGTGATCAATTTAAACTCTTGCAATAGTAAAAACTTCAATTCATCTAGGTTATCGTTATGCACCCAAAAGATTTGAGACATTGGCGCCTTTTTCCTACTAACTAAATCAAACGTCACCACTTTTGAATAGAGAATTTTATTTGAATCGTTGGGTCCTGCAGGTAATTGCAATGAATCCAAAGTACCAGCGGAATGCACTCTTGGTCTGTCGAATTTATTCGGTTTATCGTATGGAGAAATCTGATGGTTGTGGTTGTTAATGGTCAATTGACCATCGTTGTAGTAGTTGTTCAACACGTCAAACATCAATGTCAATTCCAATGCAGCATCGTTCAAGTATAAATTAGCAAATGAATCAGGGTTACCGTTCAACAACACATCATTGATTTTATTCACTAGTTCCAGCTTATACTGGTAATCACTGTACTTGATGAATTTCTTCAGTAGCTTTTTAATGGCAATTTTCTGGAGTAGAATGAATCTGGATAATTCTTGTAAATCTGTAGAGATGGAGTTTAACTCCTTGTTGATGAACAGCAGCTTTCTAGCCTTCAACCGTTGGTACGTTGGAGACAATTCATTGTCATTGTTAGTGTTATTGATGATATCGTTCAAATTCTTCTTAACGGTGAGAATTCTTCTTGACAATTCTCCATACTTGGAATTGACAAACAATGACACAAATTCAATCTGTTCTTTGAATGACTTGTACAAGATCTTCAGTAATTTTTTCTGTTTTCTATCAATTTCAGCAACTTGCTCATCGCTCAATTGTTGGTTATTTCCCTGTACTATGGATTCATCATCATCGGTGTCATTTTGGTTAGACGATGATGACGACACAGAATGGGATTTCTTAATCACAATGGGACTAGTGGCTTGTTTGATCTTGTGCTTTAAATCATTGTAATCTATGTTGTACGTTCTCCATTTCGATATGGATCTATCATTAAATTCAGCACCGAATTTCATATGAACAGATAAGAACTATGGGAAATAGGTGAACGGGTACAAAGAGAGAATGGGAGATGCAATGAAATATTAAAATAATATACCAATTGAAGGTAATGGAATGGGATGGTGTATATGGTATATGGTATATATCTATTAAGAAGGATCAAATGAAAGGGGGGTATGGAATAAGGTTAAACGATGGGAACAGGAGATAAAAGCAAACTGTGTCTTCTTTTATCTATCACAAGATGGTGTTAATAGAGATAAAATGAAATGAAATGAAATCAAATGAAAAGAATGAAATGAAATGAAAAGTTGAAAAATCTTATCTATACTATAACGGATTGAAATGTACAATGGGTTAAATTAGTTTTTAAATAGATAATTAAATTGCCTAAACCCTTCTTTTTTTTGCCTGTTTAATTGTTACAATGGATTGTACTAATTTCAGATAAGGAAACTGTGTGTGAGAGTGTAGAATTAATTAGAATGTGAGGGAAGGTGAGGTGAGGGAAGAATGTATATATGTATAGAAAGAAAGAGAAAGAGGCTGGATGGATGTGAGATGAAATAAAATGGAAAAGAAAGATTAAACTGAGTTTAATTCGAAATTTGAATGGATATACATCTATATATATATATACTATACTATCCTATACTATACTATCCTATATTAAACTACGAGTTTTTTCGACTAATTCGTATATTTACCAAATAATAAGGGGGAGGGATTATCTTTTGTGTGTGTGTGTGTGTGTGTAAAAAAGTAAAGCAAATGAACAAAGAACCCGAAAAAGAAAAGAAAGGCTGGCTGGCTGGCTTTAAAATTAAAAAATTGCAGCAATTACTACTGTTACTGTTATTACAAATATACTACCACTGTATACTTATGTATGTGTATATGTGTATGTATATGTATGTAATGTAAACGTATACTTGTGTTTGTATATATATAGATAATTCGTTATACTATAGTATAGTATAGTGTTAAAATGGGTGTTTAGTATTTCACTGGCTGGGTTTTCTGCAACTCGATGAGTTTAGCTGTATGTATTAGGTAATTATTCAAAACTAATACTAGTACGTATACAATGTAACCATGACTACTGAAAGGCATTATTTACTAAACATAGCTGGGAAAGACGAGTGTTTCTTTGTTTGAATTAAATTTTGCATAAAGAATTGAATTGGCAAAATGGGTAAGTACTAAATGCTTTCTCCCTCCTTTTTCGGTGTTTTTCTTTCTTTGCTTTTGTTATATAAACATAAAATAAAATTTGGTTAACCCAACCCAACCCCAAATGTAATTAATTACATATACATACTACAAATTACAATTTATAAAATAAACGGCAATGACACGTTCAAAATATTAAATCCCGAATCAACCAAGAAAAAAAAAGTGTATCTTGAATGGATAATTAATTATCAACTCAAAAGGTCCCATTTCCAGTCTTATTGTTATCAAAAAACGAAAATAAAATGGCTATTCTTTATTATAATAATATCTTTGGAGATCCCTTCGTGTGAGCTCAATCAAAGATTCAACACTTATTTCTGGTTCTCCAAGTGTTACTTATTCAATTTAAAACAAATCCTTGGCTTCTGTACCATCATATCGATGGTATATACATATATATAGATTGTATGTTTAAATATATCAATATGAATATTGGTGGCAATGTATATATATATATATATATATATATACATATATATCAATCAAATAGAAAAAACTGTTTATTTCTCTTCCCGGTTATTTCCCCTTGTTTCCTCGATCTAGTTCCCAATTGAGTATATGGTCTTACGAACAGTTTATTACCAGTTGTTTTCTCAAACGTTTTCTCAAAATCCCCTCTACCCGTGTGTGTTTGCTGATTTCAATTGTATTGGTAATTGTCTCTTTTTTTTGTTTTGTTTTAGTTAACAAAGAGATCACCAATAAAGACTTCTCCTTCTTCTTCTTCTTTTCAATTTAACTGTAAAAAGGACCGCCCACGTGGGGAATAACTCCTGGCTGTGCAATTTTTTTTTAAATTTTTTTTAAATTTTTAATTTTTTTTTTATTTGTATTGTTACAGGGGCCCTTGGTCTTAGGACAGGACCAGAGGTGGCGAAGACTGGAGGAACGCACGTGACAAACGGCTGAATTGGTTTCTTCTTAGTAAATAAAAGGGAGGGAGGTACCGATTGTTAACCATAAAAGGTAAATGGTGTATGGCTTGTGCAATGAGTGGCTAGTGCAATACATTCATTCCTCACTAGCCACATTGGCTTGGTGCGTTGCACGTCCCTTTTGTTTCCAGAATTTTGTTATTGTTATTGTTACTTTATTCAAATCCAGTCACACATTCTACCGGATCCATGTGTTGCATTTTCTTGTATAATGGAGGAAAAGAAATTGCGATTGTGTGTGTGTGTGTGTGTGTTTGGTTTAATTTTATTTCGGTTTGCTCTTGCTAGGTGAGGTAAGAATTGGAGTTGGAGCAGTTTGATTGGAGATTCTATAATAGTGTTTTTTTAGTCTTGGTTTTGGGATGTATTATATTTTATTATACACTTGGCAAATTATTACAAATGCTTTAGTATTCATAATTATATAATTACATCCTTTTAATATTCTTTATTGAATAAACGTCAAAGCCAAAGTAAGGGGAATTATTGAAAATCAAACAAACAACAAAACTTAAAACTTAAAATCTTTGAAAATCGTATTAATGTATCAAATTGTAGAATACAAAGAAAATAAACTAATTCATACCGTATCCAATATACACAATTCATCAATCCCGGTTTCAATGTTTTTTTTTTTTTGTTTTTGTTTTTTGATACAATCAATTTTAATTTAATTACCTGAATAGGTACTCTTTTTTCTTAAAACAGAAGACTTATTCAATGCAAGTACTGTAAATGCTAATGGAAATAAATGGATTGACATATAACCCATCGGACATTTTTCTTTTCTTACTCTACACGTGGATCATATACATTGTAAAGGAAAAATGTTGTTTTATTCTATGTTACTCTACTGCATTATATCCATTAACTAGACCATTTTCGGTTAGATCTGACAATGCCACTATTTAAAGATTTTTCAATTTTCAAATTAGCATAAACTTGTATATAAATACACTATGATATCTCAATTGTGGTCCATTTGGTAAAAGTTATGAACCTTAGGTCTCTCTCTCTCGGATTTTGTTCTTTCTTTTTTTTCTTTTGTTCCTTCTCTCCTTCCTCTATCATCAAACAAAACAAAACAAAATGGTTTCCTTCACCAACTTATTAGCCACTTTACCGGCATTGGCATCTACTGTCTCTGCTTACAAGGCCGTTCAAGGTCATTACGGTGATTACTCCGTCGTTAAGGGGTTCTTCAAACAAGACGAAGATTCCACTAACGTCACCACTTTCTCCCATTTCGATAACTTGGGTTTGCTAGACAACATCACCTGGTCTGAATTCAAGGACGCTGTGGAAGAATTGAACGCTAATGCTCCATTGAACACCACTTACAAAGTGTTCTACTACGCTAGACACGCTGAGGGTTACCACAATGCCGCTCAGGATTACTTTGGTGATGATGCTTGGAACTGCTACTACAATTTCTTAAACGGTAATGGTACCGTCGAATGGGGACCAGATGCTTTCTTGACTCAAAAGGGAATCGATACTGCTAAGAACAACTCAAAGTTGATCAAATCCATCATCGCAGATGGTTTCCCATTGCCTCAATCGTTCTACTCATCTCCATTCACCAGATGTGGTGACACTTTGAAGTTGACCTGGGGTGACATTGTCTTGGACACCGGTTACATCACTCCTGTGTTCAAGGAATCCATCAGAGAAGTCATGGACGCTGAAACATGTGACAAGAGACGTGACAGAGCATACTTAGAGAACAGATACCCAGACTTTGAATTCGAAGCTAACTTTGTCGATGAAGACATTCTATGGAGAAACGACACCATGGAAACTGATGGTATGTTATACTGGAGAGCCAGACAATTCTTAGACGATGTGTTCAACTCTGATGAAAACACCTTCATCTCTGTCACTTCCCACTCTGTCATCGGTACTGGTTTCTTACACGCCATCGGCCACAGAAAGTTCCCATTAGTCACCGGTGCCATCATCCCAGTCGTTGTTAAGAGAGTCTCTGCCTTGGACTTCAACCCAATTAACATCTTATCCAGTTCTAACGTTACCGTTGGCACCTCTGAACCAGTGCCAACTTGTGCATCTACTTTATCTTACAGCAAGATTCCATCATCAATTGCCACTTGGGAAACTTCTGTTAATGAAGGTTACTCTGTTTACACTGTTACCTCAATTGTGTCTGCCTCTGCCACTGCCATTTCCTCTTCTAGTTAAGTAAGGTGATACCCCTTATATTTCTACTTGTATTTTTTTTTGTTTTCTTTTTTTATTTCTTGTCCGTTTGTTCTTTTTTTCTTAGATTTATTAGATTTATTATTTACCCTAAATAACTATTATTTACACTTCACTTATATGTGAACCAAAAAAAGTCCGTTCTTTTTATTTTATTATACTATTATTATCCCTATATCCATATCCCTCTATAGTTTAATGTAAACCCCATCCATCCAAACCCTCAAGCGAGCCAAGACCCAATTCGGCTAACCCTCACTCTCACCACCCCTCCCGGAAAAAAAAGAAATTTTTCCTTCCCAGTTCATGTAATCTCAGATCTCTTACAAACGACATTTTTGTACGTCTTTATCTTTGTCTTTATCTTTGTCTTTATCTACTCTTTATCTTCTGTCTCTCTTTAAGTTTAAGTTACTTGGCACATTGTTGCTGTGTGTAAATTTTTTTTTTTACATCACTTTTTTTTTGGTTTTATTTTAGAACCCTTTCCTTTTCGTTTAATTGTGTGGTGATCTTTTCTTATATCTTTTTCTTTACTTTTCAATTTGCGCTTGTTTCTCTTGTGTCTTGTCTCAATTATATATATATATTATACCTATATTCAAATAAACAAATCATTTCCAGTTCCAATCATGGCCAAATATGAATGTTCTGAGTATATGCATAACTTTTTAAAGGATCTCCCAAAATGTGAACATCATGTTCATTTGGAAGGTACTTTGAGTCCAGAGTTGCTGTTCCAATTAGCAGATAGAAACAAAATCACATTACCTGATGATTTCCCTAAGAATGCGGTTGATTTACAAACTAGATACGATAATTTCAAAAACTTGGATGATTTTCTTCAATTTTACTACATTGGTATGAACGTTTTGATCAAGGAAGATGATTTCTTTGATCTAGCATGGGCGTATTTGAAGAAAGTCCATCAGGAAGACGGATTGGTCCATTCAGAGATGTTCTTTGATCCACAAGGTCACACATCAAGAGGTATCGACATGGGTAAATTGGTCAATGGATTCAAAAGAGCTCAAGACAAGGCATTGGAAGAGTTTGGTGTGACCACTAAATTAATCATGTGTTTGTTAAGACATGAACCAATCGCCAGTGGTATGTCCACAGTGTTATCCGCCGTGCCTTTCTACGAAAAGGGGTTGATCTCTGGGTTAGGTTTAGACTCATCAGAGGTTCCCTTCCCACCTAGATTGTTCGATGAATGTTACAAGTTCGTCGGTGAACGGTTCCCCAATGTGTTGTTAACTGCCCACGCTGGTGAAGAAGGTGGTCCAGAGTACATCACTGAGGCATTGACGTATTTAAACGTTAGCAGAATCGATCATGGGGTCAATTCTTACAAGGATGAAGATTTGTTGAAACAGTTGAGTGAAAACCAGACAATGTTGTCTCTGTGTCCATTGAGTAATGTCAAATTACAAGTGGTCAAGGACGTGGCAGAGTTGCCTGTGCAAAAATGGTTGGATTGTAATGTGCCATTCTCTGTCAATTCAGACGATCCAGCGTACTTTGGTGGTTACATTCTAGACAATTACATTGCATTACACACTAGATTCGGGTTTAACTTGGACACTTGGGGGAAAATAGCTAAATTTGGTGTTAATGGGTCATGGATCACAGATGAAAGAAAGAAGGAAATCATCGACCAAATTGACTCTGTGTTGACCAAATACAAACCTTTAATTGAAGGCTAGATATATCACCAAGAAATATATTTTATAAACATTTTTACCTTTTAATCATTCTATATAAACTTTTATTTATTCATTCATTCATTTATCAAATTTTCTTAATATTTAATACAGTTTGTTTTGTTTTGTTTTGTTTTGTTTTGTTTTGCTCTTAATGAGATTTTACTAGTAAAAAGAGCAAACGAGCTAGGCAACCAAGTGATACATAGCAAGTTTTTGCAAACGATTATAAGTGTATATATATAGCTTGATTATTTGATATACAATAATAAGACCAAGGCTCATAAGAGTTGTAAAGTTTGGGGATTTAAATATTTGAATACAAAGAGATAATTTTATAAATTAACAAATAATTTACGGATTCTCATTAGTTTACAGAGTAAAATCTAAAACCTTACACAGCTAACAACTAATAAAATGTCCCAACAAACAACAACAACAACAACAACAACACCAATTCAATAACAAGTTATTCGTTAAAATTGGTACTAATACAAGTTCTAACATCGATTAATTAATTGCATCTTGTTTCTCCATTTGTCTTTAGCGTTTTTGGCGCCATACAAAAACCCATCTCTCGCCGCTTACCCTCACATTTACAAGAGATGAGACATTATATGTCACATTTGTCTCAAAACGGGTCCAGTTTTCTTTAATCAATTCAATTATATTTAACTTCCTCCCCCCATCATGAAACATATTCTTAACATATTCCCCAGTGTCACGATTACAGTTGGGCGTTGATGATGTACAATGAGGTGTTCATAAAGCAGTATATATTAACTGCTGATCCACGTAGTACCAGATCAACAACATGGTATCCATAGATTGCGAAATCATGAAATAATTGGCTTGACTAGATACACAAGATACAAAATGAACAGCAAATCAAGGACAACTTCTCAGATCAGAACCTCATTGACTGGCTCTCCAAATACTGGCTCCGGGATCAGTGATGAGACAAAACCTGTAACGTCGGTGATCACATACAACCATTCCAATCTATCTGCTGTCCAATCATCCGCTTGCTCTACTTGTTCTACAGATGCCATACCACCTCAGTCTCCAAATAAATTCATTGTTAATCATAATAGCAAAACCCAAGTTATTAGCAGAAAAGGATCGATCAAATTAGGGTCTCCATACAAACCGATTCATAAATTGCAATTCCCAATTTCCAAACCAGTGCAATTAGACTTTGAACTTCAATCGAAGTTCGAACTGGACTCCACTATTGTCAGAGATCCCATGGTAGATACTACACCAGAGTCAATTGACAAGTTTAATGATATTAGAGACAAGGACACCACCATGGAATTCGACTCTAGAGATGAACATTGCTGGTTGGATTTATCGAGTTTGAAAAGCATTGATAACAGTAAGTTATCCAAGGAGTTTAATTACAGTGGCACTGAGGATTGTAGTGGAATGCAATACCACTTTAATGGGTCTTTGAAGAAATCACAGGTTAGTTCTCCTGAAAGAAGCAACACCGAAATTCCTAGTATAGTCATCACACACGTGAATGCCAGTATCGATGAAGACTGTAATGGGTTGAATACATCAACTAATGACGATGAATGTGAGTTATTCAAGGGATTCGATGGTGTTTTCTTAGAAGATGAGAAGTCAATCGGAGATGATGTTGAAGTATTATTCTCTAGAGAACCAAATTCGCAAGAGCAGCAATATCAAAAACAAGACTCTATCGATGACTCTGATGAATTTATCTTTGACGACTTGGATGATCTTGAAGGTTACGGCAACGAAGAGCCCACTGTTATTTACCGGAGATCAAGTGAGGACTCTTTGAATGCATTGTATGATGATATTTCAGCCGCTGGTTTGAAAAGAGATGAATTGTTAATTAAAGCTGTACTAGAAGAATTAACAAGAGAAATCAAGCCAAAGATCGATGCTTTATTTTCCATTATTGAAAAGTACGAATCTGAAAGATCACTTACAAGAAGACAACTGGGGATCAACGATGTTTTGAATGATTCACAAAGATCGCTACAAATGTACAATGATTTACATGATATATTTGATTACGGTAAAATAATTTATAAGATAACTAAAAACTCATCTTCACCTTCGGAATCAAAAACATTACCATCACCACAATGCAATGTGCTATCATCGATAATACCATTTAAAGTATCACAATATGAGACAGTGTCAATCTCTGAGCCAGCTGAAGTTAAGAAAGTGGTGATCACTAGTGATATCTCCAGCAATAATAGAGCCATGGATACCATCATTGAAGAAAGTGACACTTCTACGTCTGTAAAAAGTTTAGACAATAAACAGGCAAATATTACAGTGGAAAAGGAGTTGACTCGGAGTATAACCCAAGAGACACGCTCCTCCCTTGAACCTGAAGATGATCCAATTCTGAGCTCTGATCCATCGTATGATCGGCAAAGTGATGGTAGAAGAGTAGTTGATTTAGGAATAGATGAATTGAACTATATCTACACCAACCTGAAAAGCAATACATTCAAGGAACTGAAAAAAATCGACATGTTGATAATGAAATTTGAAAACCACAGGGGTAATTTAGATAATGTTTCAATTAACAAATTGTCCAACAGGTTGTTATTGAATGAAGTTCAAAATGAATTGATCCTTCGGTTGCAAAAACGATGATTACTTTCACTGTCTTTTATTGTATATACTAATCAAAGAAAAATCGAAATTTTATAACACAATTGTACAAGTAAAAAGCAAATGTAACATAAAACACAAATATACATTAGAGGATATCAGTGATATCGAACAACACTTAAAATCCATAGAAAAGAAATTACAAAGCATAACGAATTCTAGTGAACTTATGAATCATTTCTTTGCCTTCTTCTTCTTTGGCTCAGATGCTTCACCATCACTACCAGCATCACTGTCGCTCATCGCGTCAGAATCATACTCTTCAGCTAGATCAGAGTCAGAATCATTGTCTGAACCAGACTTGAAATCTTCGTCTGGAGAGTCATCGTCGTCTGCAGAGCCCATATCCACGTCATCATCTCCATCTGATGCCAATGCATCAGCTAATCTTTCTTGGGCAATCTTTTCATCGTTTCTGACCTTCAAGTTCTTAGACTTGAAGAACTGTTCTAATAATGATTGTTCTGTTCTGTCAATGTTACCGAAATTTTGAGAACCACCACCAGATCTTAAAATAACCTCCATGTCGAAAGTTCTAGAAGCACTGGCACCTGTACCCATTCTAGAGAAGTTGATGGAGACGATTTCAGAGTATGGGATCAACACAGTTGGCTTTGTCACGAATAACATACATTTTTCCAAAGGATATAGGTGACCTTCGTTTGCCTTCAAAGAACAAGAAATAGCCACCAATTGATCCTTTGATTGGTAAGTACCAGGTAAGATGACTCTACGTTCTGTGAAACCTTTGAAAATATTGGCAAGCACCAAATATGTGTAACTGGCATACGTTTTATTTAATTTACCCTTGTATTTTTCTTCGAATTCTTCATCGTCCAAATTCAATTCCACTTCAATTTCCTCTTGGGAATCAAATTGTAATGTCAAGAATGAGTATTTAGTTTGACCTTGTCTTAAAGGAGGCTCCACTTGTAATACCATTAAATGATGTAGACCATCAGATTTTGGCACAGAAAATATTCTTTGAATTTGTTGGTATTGGATCTTGTAGTCGTAAGTTTTTCCTCTCAATCTTAAGAATGAATCGTACATATCAATGTCGTAACGACCTCTTGGAGTCAAGAATAGAATTTCACCGAATGACACAATTGCCTCACCAGTGGTTTGTCCGATATCTGCCTTATCCTTCAATTGATCGTAAAACACTTGTGCATTGGACTTGATTTCAGTTGTTGTTTCATCTTCATCGTCAGCATCACCTTCTTCATCGCCATCAGCCTTTTCACCTTCCTTTTGTTCCTTCTTTGGTTTAGGCTCTTTGGTTTCATCTGATTCTGCATTACCTGGCACGTAGAATTTGATTTCCACTAATTGATCACCTGTCTTTTCAATGATATCATCATCAGTTTTCAATAAACCAAACTCCACAGACACTTCATTCTTACCACTCAAGTTGGTATTAGATATATCAGAGTAAGGAATCTCAAATGCAGGTCTATTGTTGACATTGAACACCAATTCGTTTCTTGCCAATTGTGTCTTACCCCAATTCCAACCACGAAGAGAGTGTTCTTTCAATTCTAATTGAATGCTGAAGTTTCTTTGTAATTCAATCTTTAATCCATTCAAATCAGCTTGATCAAATCCATCCAACATGACAACACCCTTGTTCTTGGTGTCGATTCTTAATTCGTAACCTCTTGAACCTCTGGACCAATGAGCACTTTGAAATTCCTCACTTGGCAATAGAAATGGTTGTGTCTTCACTGTAGATCCAGGATTGGAGACGGCTTTCCAACCTAGACCAGAATCAGCTATTCTCATCTTACCAGGAAGCTTGGACTGGTTTAAGTAAATTCTTTCGTATTCCGTAGACATGATTGAATCTATTCTTGTTAAACTTGAACCTTCTGAATGTAACAATTGACACGGAATGCTTAATTCAAAACTGTACAAACTACTTCTACAATTATTTCATTTTCCTTTTAACTTGATGTTCCAATTTGGTTTTTTTCCAAATTTGTGATTGATTCTCTGTGTCTTTGTACTTTTTCGTGTCAGTCGCGACAATTGCCCTTGTTGTGGAGTTACCCTCCCTAAAATTTCCTCATTGGGTTTTAATTAACAAAATACTGCCAATTTGAAGACACGTGTAATAATTGCCATTTTAGGATACAATGTTGGGCGACGAGGTAGGTAGGTGTCTTCAATTTTTCAACTTGTAAAGTAAAAAGGGGAAACAAGATACAAACGCCTAAACGGTGGTCCTCAAGATACCCTTTCATACATCATCAACACATTATCATCAATTAACAACAATCATGTCCGCAGAAGGTGAAGAAGAATTATTAGATTACTCCGATTCAGAAGAAATTAACGTGGCACCAACCACTGAAGCTTCTGGTGAAGAAAAGAAAGAAGAATCTGAAAAGAAAGGTTCTTACGTTGGTATCCATACCACCGGTTTCAGAGATTTCTTATTAAAGCCAGAATTGTTAAGAGCCATTGCTGATTGTGGTTTTGAACATCCTTCTGAAGGTTAGTATCCATATGTCACATTTGCAGAAAATAATAATAATAATAAATATCAGAATGAAGTTTCACACAAACAAATTGAAACCGAGTTCTAATCAAATGCATTACGTGTATTTCCCCATTCTGTGTTACTAGAAAGTCCTTCTAGAGTCAAATTATCAAGGAAACACATTCAATAGTCACCAATAGTCCTTGTTCAAATTCAAATTCAAGTTCATGTTCAAGTTCAAGTTGTCAATGGGGGACACCCCTATTTACCAATTCGAAAATTTCTTGTCAATCAATTCCCAATGAACCCTATCTTCATAAGATTATCATTATATCTTGTGGTCCTATTTTTCAAAAGAAGGGTTTTTATCATTGTTACATTATATGAATTCCTTTTTGAAACTCAAAAAAAGGATATGATTCAATTTGGGTTATTTCATGAATTCAATCGAAGAGTTTCCCTCAGTGTACGTCAATTCCGTATTTTCATTCCAAGATAGAATAGCGCATCAAGGAACTTAAGACCATGAAATTCAACAACAGTTACAGTACATATCATTTACCATACACTTATCTGAAATAAAAGAATAGGTTATTTTTTTTCAATACACAGTAAACAGAATGGGGATACTACAGTGATGTTATTATTATTTTCTACATTTTTCCCCAGTATTTTTTTTTCATTAAACTAACATCAAACAAACAATGAACTATTTCAATGTTTTGTCAATAAAGTCCAACAAGCTTGTATTCCACAATCCATCTTGGGTAATGACGTTTTATGTCAAGCCAAGTCTGGTTTAGGTAAGACTGCCGTCTTTGTCTTATCCACTTTACAACAATTGGATCCAACTCCAGGTGAAGTGTCCACCATTGTCATCTGTCACACTAGAGAATTAGCATATCAAATTAAGAATGAATACGCTAGATTCTCCAAGTACATGCCAGAAGTTAGAACTGAAGTGTTCTACGGTGGTGTTAACATTAAGCAAGACGCTGAAAAATTGAAGAACAAGGATACTTGTCCTCACATTGTCGTTGGTACTCCAGGTAGATTGAATGCCTTGGTCAGAGACAAATTGATCAGATTGAACAATGTGAAGAACTTTGTCATTGATGAATGTGATCAAGTTTTAGAACAAATTGGTATGTACTTTGTCACTTTCCCATTTTTGTAGTAGTTCCTTCGTGGAACAAGGAAAAACCCACTCACACACAAGCATATTTTACTAACATATCAACCACCCCTTTTGCCATTTTAATTTAGACATGAGAAGAGACGTTCAAGAAGTGTTTAGAGCTACACCATTCCAAAAGCAAGTTATGATGTTCTCTGCTACTTTGTCTCAAGAAATCAGACCAATCTGTAAGAAGTTTATGAAGAATCCATTGGAAATTTACGTTGATGACGAAAAGAAGTTAACCTTGCACGGTTTACAACAATACTACATCAACATTCCAGAGGAGAAGAAGAATTTGAAATTGGCTGAATTGTTAGATTCATTGGAGTTCAACCAAGTTATCATCTTTGTCAAGTCCACAAAGAGAGCCACTGCATTGAACAAGTTGCTATGTGACTCCAACTTTCCATCCATCGTTGTCCACTCTGGTATCCCACAAGAGGAGAGAATTGCTAGATATAAGTTGTTTAAGGAATACAACAAACGTATCTGTGTCTCCACCGATGTGTTTGGTAGAGGTATCGATATTGAAAGAATCAATTTAGCCATCAATTACGATTTACCAAATGAAGCTGATCAATACTTGCACAGAGTCGGTAGAGCTGGTAGATTCGGTACCAAGGGTTTGTCTGTGTCGTTTGTGTCCAGTGAACAGGATCAAGAGATTTTGACTAAGATTCAGGAAAGATTCGATGTTAAAATGCAAGAATTCCCAGAGGAAGGTGTTGATCCATCCACTTACATGAACACTTAGATAAAAAAAAAATAAAAGAAAGAATATATATATATATAAATTGTATTAAATTTTCTTATTTTACCCTTTTTGTTTGTTTGTTAACTCCTTTTGTTCTTTTTTGCCCCCCTCCCAAATGTATAACTTTTTGATTTTTTACACCAAAATACAAAAAATTCCTTTTGTTTTTTTTCTTTATTCTTTTTTACATAGAATGAAATGAATGATTCTCAAAAAAAAAAAAGATAGAAAACCAAATTAGATTAAGAAAACAAAATAAAAGTTAAAAAAATAGTAGTATCCAATAAATACGAAGTAGAATAGAATAGAATAGAAGAAGAAAAAAATAAAATTCAAAGGGACAAATATTAAAAAAAAAGGAAGGGGAGGAAGTAAACTATAATGTGAATTGTCGTAATGATATGTAATGTAAATGTAATGTAACGTAACACACGTTTAAGCCCATTTACCTAACAATGCCATGACACCAGCACCGGTACACATGACAACGTAAGCGAAAACCATCTTGTTGAAACCTTCTTTACCCTTGAATTCATCGGAGAATAAGAATTCGTGAGCCATCAATTCAATTAAACCAGTGTAAATCAAGATACCAGCAGAGATGGAATCAAACACACCGTTAACGATCAATGCAGTTCTGGAACCTGGTAAATAGGTCTTTCTGACACCTAAACCGATAGCGATAGAGATTGGAGTGGTTAAACCGAAAGCCAATGCTAACAACCATGGAGTCCATCTCTTGTCCTTTGGCCAGTCAACCAAGGCAATTCTGGTACCTAAACCTAAACCTTCAAACATTTGATGGAACACCAACACGATATACAAGGTCTTAAATTCAGAACCGGCACAAGCCAAGGTCAAACCGATAAACACAGAGTGGAAAATGATACCGAATTCCAACACAAACACATTCAAAAGGTTACCCATGTAACGTTCCTTATCCTTGTCTTCAGCCAAGGTACCGATAACTTCTGGGTCTTGGTGAACCTTTGAGTGGGAATAGTGAGCACCGGTTAAACCAACGTTGGATTCTCCACCAGCTGCTGCTGCAGCGTTCTTTTCAGCGTCTTCAGTGTCGTGATAGTGATCATGTTCTTCAGAGTCATCTTCGTCTTCCAAATCCTTATCTTTACCCTTAACGTACAAGCTTTGATCACCGAAATGGGAGTGGCCGTTTTCATCGTTACGGAAACCAGTAGCGTCAGCAATTTTATCCTCAATCCATCTGTAAGCGATCAATTCAATGAAAAACATAACCATTAACATGATAAGACAGATACCAAATGCCATTGGGTATTCAGCGAAACAACCATCCAAACATTCATTACCCAAGTTATCAGATGCAGGTTCTAACAAATGGATAAAAGAGGTGGCAACAATGACACCGGAACCAAAGTATTTAGCAAGGAAAAAACACCAAGGTGGTAATCTGATGAAGGAGTATCTAGACGACAAGATTGGGAAGAAGGAACCAAATGTAGAAGTGGCCAAGATGACAAACACAGATGAGATTCTAGCACCCATCTTTTGGTTATCGTAATCAGAGTCAACTTGACATTCAACTGGCCCATCATCGTCATCGTCATCACGGACTTGTAATGATCTCTTAGCTAAAAAGGTAACTATTTGATTAACTGTAGTGGAACCCATTGTGTATTGTGTATATATGTATTGTGTAAAATGAATTGATATAACAATAGTTATAAAGAAAAGATTATTTATATATGGGAAAATAAAGAGAAAAAAAAAAGAAGATAATTAAATGCTATGAATTGTTTGTTATATATATGATGATAGTGATGTTATATGGAAAAAAAAGAAAGATCCTATGAACTATGAACTATGAACTATGAACTATTGTAGATGCCTTGAAATTTAAAACAGGAAAACAGTTGTATTGTTTTATTAATGTAGATCAACTATTTAAAAATGGATTAGTTGTGTTTTTTTCTTTCTTTTTAAAAAAAAAACAATTTATTCAAATAGAAAAGCAAAACAAGAAAATAGAAAAATATCAATAAAAACAAAAAGAAGAAATATTTCAGATTTTTTTTGTTTTCAAATGTGTATACTGTGGTTGTAGAAAAAGACAAAGTTATGGGAATGGAAAGTGATTTAAATAGATTGTACCCAAATGAAAAAATAAAAAAATAAAAAACCAAAAATTGAAATAAATAATAAAAGACAAAGTCAAAGACACAATTGGTTTTTAATCACTTATTAGTGAATGAATGTATTAATTAATGGTTTGTAAATAACACACAACAAAAGAAAAGAAATTTTTTTAACAACCTGTGTGGTTAATTGCCCAAATTGTAATTGTAATTGTAATTCGGGGGATATTAAGAAAAAAAAAAAACAGTGATATGTTGTATTTTAATTAGGGGATTAGGTATGTGTTAACTAAACGGGTATTTTAATTATGTATTTATTATTTATTAAGTTAACTAACTAAGTTTTATTGATATAACTGGCGGGAACAAGTGATGGAAATTGAATATAATTGGGGGAGGGAGATGGTTGGTTGGACTGGTTGGTTGGACTGGTTGGATGTGGATGTAAGCAAGTAAAACTGTAATATTGTATGTAACACTATTATTAAATTTTTGAATTCCATCAATTGTAATAACCAACGGTGAGTTTAATACAATTGATTCCAAATTAAAGAAAGAAGTTAAAATAAAAATCACACATACAAACACATACAAACACATACAAAAAAAATCAACTAACCTGGTTGTTTAAAACTTTCCTTTCCTTTATAACCACTACAGTTACAAAAAATTAAAAATTAAAATTGTGTTGATTTTTTTTTTGGTAAGTCAATAATGCTTAATGCTACCGTTAACAAACAAAAAAAAAAAAATTTCCGTTTTAACCCTGGAGGTTAACCAGCAAGGTAAAGAAAGAAAATGACAAAGAACCAAACAAGCAAAAAAAAAAAAAAGAAACGAGAAACGGATTATTTTCTTGGCTGCTTCATTTTCATTTTCAGTGGAGAGGTCGATCGACTTTTAGAATGCGCACCCCGATTTTTTTTAAGACTTTACTATAAAAGAGTAACAAGACCAAGACCAAGACCAATCACCCCCTCCCCTTAAATGTACATTGTATTTGCATCTGATATATCGTCGTTTGTAGTACAGTAGTTTTGAAGAATATTTAATCTAGATACAGTAAGTATAGGTATAGGTATATATATATATATATATATATATATATAATGGTAAATTAAAATTTGAAAAAGTATGTATATAGTAAATAAAAAAACACAAAAATTGGTTGATTGTTTCGTTGATTGCTTCTTAATTAAAAAAAAAAAGGAGGAGTTAATGATTAAAAAAAGAAAAGAAATGAAATGAATTAAGAAAAAAAACATAAACAATTACCTAATTGTAATGTGTAATAATAAGAGGAACAGAAAGAAAAAAAAAAGGAGTCAGTCAATGGTATGGGACAATAAAACAAACCCATAAACATTTTTTTTTAACCAGAACGGAAAATACAACAAATGAGATGGCATTAGATTATTTGAAATAAATTTTTAGTAATTCAGTAAATAAAATCTCTTTATAATAAGAACCCACAGGTAAAATGACAATTGTATTTAATAACAACTTCCCAGTTTTCATTGGTTGTTAATTGACATTTTCACATTACGCTTTGGGTTTGGGTTTGGGTTTGAGTTTGAGTTTGAGTTTGAGTATTTCTAAATGGTTTTTCTTTTTCTTTTCTTTTTTTGTCTTGTTTCCGTTCCTCTTTGTTTTTTTTTTTCTTTTATTTCCTAATTGGTAATTCAAATACTTGTTCAAACCCTAGAAGATTTTGGTGCCTCTTCTTCATCGTCAGAGTCTCTGATAGATGTGGTTGACAACGCTGCTAATCGTCTAGCTCGTTCGTATTCACTTTCACCTGCAATCATAGGATTCGCTTGATTATCGTAATCTGAATCATCATATTCATCATCTTCTTCTGAATCCTCCTCCTCCTCCTCTTCTTCTTCTTCTTCTTCTTCTGAATCACTGATTTCCTTGTCTGAGTGATTAGGTGACACTCTTGTCTTCTTTGGATCCGCCTTTAAAAATCCCTTCAAACGTTGTTCAAATTTGGCATTGTTGTTGATAGACCCAGAATGTGGAACAATACCACCAGCAGCAGCATCACCCTTTTCAACATCAACAGACATCGATCTTGATTGGCCAGTGGCACCACCACGACCACTCACTGATGATTGTCTACGGGTTGATCTACCAATGAGACCCAATGCCTTCTTCAATGTATCCTGTCCTGTGGATTTATCCTCCTTCTTCTTCAAATTCAATTTGTACCGTCCAACAATTTCACCTTCTTCGTTCTCAACAATGATATTATCATCGACTCTGTAACCATGGAATTTATGTGACTTATGATGCTGTTGTTGTTGGTGCTGTATGTGTTTACCACTCTTCTTGTTTCTACGACGTCTGCTCAAACTACCAATAGATGGTGAACCAGAACTGGTTGGGCTCAATGAATTACCAAACGATGGATTGATAGCTCCAGATCCAGCACCAGCAACAACACCATTGTCACTTGATGTACCTTGTCTTGGAGTAATGCCACCGACAATTGATGTCTTTCTAGTAGGATTCGAATGGATCATCTCGTGAATCTTCTTCTCTGCGTATTCAGCAGGTTCGAAATTGTGAACTTGTGCCACCTCTGACAACACTTTCCGTAACGTACCTATACTACCAGTGCTGATCTTATCAGCTATGGATTGGTCCTCCTCCGTCTCTGATCCTGACTCTGACCGTCTACTCTTAACGGTGTGGAGAATCTCACCGTATTGATCTTCGATAATTAATTGTTTCTTATCACCATACGCTCTATCTGGGTATCTAATTTGTCCATCCTTGTCTATTTGTGGTTCTAAATCGTTTTCACTGATGGAGTATTGGTCAACTAAATCATCACAACTTGGAGCAGTGAATTTCAGCTTTGGAATGTCATATGCATTGACCGCTTGTGGTGACAATTCATGTGATGCAGGCACACCGACCTGTTGTTCTTCCTTTTCATTGGATTGTTGTTGGTTCTTTGTTGACTCTATAGAAGAATCTGTGCTGACATTACCACTGTGGGCTTCAATGTCTTGTTTCTCAGATGTAATGATTTCATTTTCATCTTGTAATTTCTCCTCTTCAATCACTTGTGTAGGTTCAGGTAAATGTAATTGTTCCACTTCATCATCTTCATCTATTCTGTTAGGGTTCCGACCACTCAAATCCAACACTGGAGGCGCTGGCCGTCTTAGGTCAAGCGTCTCTCCCACGGGGGCCTTTTTCTTCTTGTCTCTCTTCTTTTTCATTCTCATTTGCTGTCTTCTCTTCTTCAAATCAGATTTCGCATGGACCCGAGTTGTAGCTGGCAAGTCAGCCAAGTCAAACGTTGGTGGGTTGCTCAATGGTGGCATGGAATCAGGCAACACTGTATCACCCAGCAATGTCTCATCGTTGGTGTGAATAGTTTGTGCCATCGTATCGACCCGTTTAATCGAGAACGATGTACCACTTTTCTCCAATTTAGGTAATCTTGACGTCCAACCACCATTACTGGTACCACCAGTTTCAGCCTTGGTGAATGTCATGGTGAATGTCATCGTTTGTAAATGACGACCTAGCGTCAACACGGCAACGGAGGAACCATGAACGACAATACTGGTGAAGATCAAAAAACACACAATCGGCCAAATGATTCTGATCAATTGATGGTGCTCCTCTGATTTAGGGTAATAATTAGTTGGTCCGTGAATCACACCAGCGACATCGGCTTCTAAATCACCAATGGCGATGATAGCTGCAAAAACTGCACCGACACCGATGGGACCAAAATGACCGACAAACATCGCCTCTTTCCAATTCTTTATATCGGGCGAAAATGATTTAATGGCAAACACCGCTGGGATTCTTCTCAGAGTCAACACAACTAGAGCTAAACACACTAGTCTCCACCAATCTAAACCCAACTCACCGTTGTTAAACTGTGACCAAGGGATCTGAGTGCCAAAGAACACAAAGTATGCCAAGTTTAAAAGTAAGTCAATCACAGTGGACACATGGGATTCTTCAGTTTTATCAGTGAACCATCCATCCCAAGCGAATGCAGCACCTGCTGCAAAGGACGCTAGCAAATCATCGACACCTAGAATGGATCCAAACCCACAGCACATGAATGCCAACATGATGTAAAATGCTAAAAATGATTCTCTGTCAATAAGGTCCTTGTCCTCAGCGAATCTGATCAATTTCCGTCCAGCGTATCCAAAGAATGCACCCATGATACAACCAAACACACATTCGTAAAGCACAGTGATACAGATGAAATCCTTAGCGATTTCAGCATGGTTCCCCTCATGGAGAATCAAGTTCAATGAAAGGTACACAAATGGCACAGAGACACCATCGTTACAGCCGGATTCTGCAGATAAAAGGTTTCTCAAATGGGCCGGCACCCGTCTGGCGAATTTACCCTTACCAACGACAGCTTGAGCCAACACTGGATCCGTAGCCGTGATACATGCAGCTATGAGTAACCCATACGAGAATTTCAGACCTGGAATGATCCACCAAACAAACAATCCAATGATTAAAAACCCACAGGTCATCACTGGGATCAACAATAAAAACACCGAAAAGAAATGTTTCCAAATGTACTTCTTTGGCAATTCCACCGCCACAGCAATGATTTCGATACAAAGCACAATTCTGGACACTTCCAATGTAACATAGAATTGGTTCCCCCAAGATGATGGGTCAAACCAATTCAAACAATGCGGTCCCACTATCAATCCGTAAATTGTAGCCACTGACGCTTCACCAATGTACAATTTTTCCTTGATGAACAACGAACATAGAGAGAAGAACGTCGCAAACACAGCAAGCACACAGTAAACCACATGTGTTTTATTACTGTTTATATGTTCCCAAACCATGGTGTATATTATTTATTGTATAATGATGATAATTTACTGTTTTTTTTTTCTTATGGATATGAAAAGTTATGTATAGATGTCAAATGCAAAATTGATAATTGAAAAGTGAATGTGGAATAATGTCTATTAAGGTATGAGGTATGCAATGGTATGAGACACTGTAAACAGTAGTTTTAATTGAAGAAAAAAATGATACAAATTTAGAAGTCTATTATATTGTTTGTAGATTCTTTTGTATAGAATGATAGAAAATGCAAAGGGATAGAAGATAGGAGATTAGGAAATTGTAAATGACAGTATGACAGTATGGATTATGAAAGTGAATTAAACAAAAAAACAGACCTCTATCCCTTGAAATCCTTATTTTCAGTAATCAGTTATATGTTGATTAATTGATTGATTTGAATTAATGAAAGAAAAACAAAAGGAAGAAGAACAGAAACAAAGTTATATCGTATATCGTATACAACTATAAGCTGGTTTCTTTTTGTGGTTTCTTTTTTTTTTCTCTGTCTGGGTTCTTCTCTGTGAGGCTCAATTTGTTCCAGAATAGATAAATAGAAAAATTGCTGACAAAAAAAAACAAGGCCCGTTGATAACAACTTTGTTAGTGGTTTTTAGGTCTGTAATATCTATCTATAGTATTATTAATAAGGGCGATAGGGGGGTTGTTGTTGTGATGGAGGACCCTTGTTTTTTTGTTTTATTTTTACATACATACATTATAACAACAATTTAAATAAAACTGGAGTTTGTATTGTAATTGGGTAAAACAAAATAAAATTACTATTCATTTACTGTCTCATTGAAAGCCACTCCAACGACTAGTGTTGCTTTGCTTTAATCTACTTTGTCCATGTACAATTTTCAAATTTGTTGTTGGTGAGTTGATCATATTGTATTATATATATATATACCGTATTGTAACCATTCAATTTTTTATTACTTTGTAAAATAACACCAATCAAGACAAATTTCTAAAAAGGTCAACATTTAAAGGGTCTAAAATTAACACAGGCGACCGACCGAGGGTGGGTACTAATTATTGATACCAAACCACTATATTACTACTACTACACATTTAAACTATGTTCACTTGTTCACACTCTTGTTTAATTGTTTAAATAAAGTACAAATACCATAAAGAGAAATTAGATCCAATTGAATTGAATTCAATTTACAACCTACGGCATTTCGACACCGGTGAACTTACAATTTAATTCCAATCAACGAAACCAACCAATCACATCAATGAATTCAACCACATTTATACTTGGCACATCTTAAAAATTGATATGAAGCATTTCTTATTAATTAACACACATTCCAGTAAGTACTATTAAATATTAATTTAATTTGTTTTTCGAAAAAAAAAAAAAAAACTATCAAATTGTCTTGTTTTCAACCAATGAAAATATGTATTCATATAACGGTTACATACATACATTGATACAATATCTAACCGTTTTGGTTGTCTAAGTAAAATACGTCAAAAATTCAATTTACTTCTGTGAGTTATTTGTTTTCCGAATGTGGATTTGTCTGTGGAGTGGAGTGAGAGGAATGGAGGATGAGGGGTATGGGAATGGGAATAGAAGGCACGTGACGAGAGGAGTGGCTAAACAAGCAGAGGGCTTACGACGAAACGACGATTAACGAGGATAGATGATGAAGATATCAAATCTGATTTATCGACCAATAGTCTCGCGTCGATTCTAGTCTTCTCTCCCGAAACATTTTTTTACATGTATTTCATCAATTTAGTAAACTGAAAATTATGTAACTCTATACGACACACCATGACAGTGGATATTTTGTAGTAATACAATCCCATTAATCAATCAATGGCGAAAAAGAAAAAGGAAGTTTCTTCTGCTTCTCAGGTAAATGCTGTGAAGGACTCGAAAAAACCTAATAAGAACAAAAAGGACGATAAACAAAATGATTCAAATCAACAAAAGAAACCCAATGGTGGGAGAGTCGTAGTGGCACAATCATCAAGTTGGACAGGAAAATTACCTGGATCTCTGTTACATGAGCATTGTCAAAAGCAAAAATGGAACAAGGTTGAATACGATATGAGACGAAACAAGGAAGGGTTCATAGCCACTGCTGTGTTATCTTGGAAAAACCCAAAGACTAATGAACTGTTAGAGATTAAAATGGTTCCAGATAAGAACATAATCAAACCACAGGAGACACCATTGGAGGCAAGACATTATGCTGCCACATATGCTTTACACAGAGTGGCATTCGATAAGAACATGCAAATGATTTTACCAACTAACCATAAAACAATTTGGCAAGATTTAGAGACTCAACGGAAACAATTGGTTAAAACTGATCCTGCAAAGGCTAAATTACTGTACTCTTCCAATCCATTTGCCACTATGATTGAATTGAAACAATTGGAATTGAAAAAGCAAAAGGAATTGGAAACACAAAGAGCCAACGAGGCAAAAATCAAAAAGCCAACTATTTCCATAGGTAATGTCAGTTCCACCAAGGTGGTTTCCACTCCACATAACAGCAAATCAGCGATTGCAAATTCCAAGCCTAGTAGAGATGCATTATCTGTGTTTGATAAGAAGATTCTCTCTCAACAGACAAGATTTCCTAGAAAAGTGTGGGAAGAAACAATATTTATAGATTTAAACCCTGACATTAGAAAGGAAATTGAAGACTCCATCAAAACACACATCCAATGGATTGAACATTCAACAGAGTCATCATCCACTAATACTTCGGAGTATACAGATTTGTTGAAACGATTAGGGTTTAGAGAATCTCACATTAATGAAGCACTAGAATACACAAAAACATTTAAGGACACATTGGAATGGCTCATATTACACATTCCTGATGATGATCTACCGCCTGCGTTTGTGAAAAATGATAAGGACTCTAAAGTTCAATTGAAATTGATGAAACACGATATTAAACAAGAATACATGATTCAAAGATTGACTCAAGGTGGATTCTCAAGAAATGAGGTCATCGCAGTGTTAAACGACAACGGGTACGATGAAGTCAATGCTGGTGTCGTATTGTCTGATTCACTAGTCAGTGTTAATTATAAAGATGAATTACAAGAGATCTCAACGGAAGAATCATATGAAACTTGGAATGAAGAAATCGATGGATTGAGAGTAGTGTATGAACAGGAACGGTTCATAGACAGTACAGACAACGATGACATTCTAGAAGTGTACCTTCATCCAGAAAATCCAAATTTCCACAAATTGTTAAGTTTAAGAGTGTATAAATCTAAGAATTATCCAAATGACCTAGCTGGATTGCATGTTATAGTGAAGAACGCTAATTACAGTTTAGCGAATTACATTAAAACATCATTGATGTCCCATTTAATGAATTACCTAGTTAAAGATCAACTCATTGGTGTTCCATACATTTACTCATCCATTGATTGGTTGGAAATGAACTTGGAAAAGATAATTGACAATCCGGGTCCATTATTTGATCCTTCTATGAATTTGAAATCTGCGTTGGATTCCTTGTCAATAACCAAAAGTTCCACAGGTAAAAACAAAACAAAGAGAACATCTCCCAATAGATCATCCCACCGATCAGACGCCGAATTGAAACAATTGTCTGATGAATACAAGAATCGTGAATCATCTAATGACTTTAAAGCTTCTGTGAAAAAGAGGGCAAACTTGCCAGCTTGGCAAAAGAAATCAGATTTGGTGAAGATGATCAATGAAAATAAAGTGTGCTTGGTCACAGGTGAAACTGGTTCAGGTAAATCTACACAAATCGTTCAATACATTCTAGATGATTTGAACAACAGAGGTGACTTTAAAACAAATATCATTTGTACTCAGCCGAGACGTATCTCGACCATTGGATTGGCTGATAGAATCTCCGATGAACGTGTTGGCAAGTGTGGTAATGAAGTTGGTTACATAATCAGAGGTGAAAATAAAACGTCTAAATCTACTAGAATATCATTTGTCACCACTGGTGTGTTACTCCGTATGATCCAATCATTGGTCGGAAAGGATAGAAAGAGCAATGATTCAGATGATGCATTCTTCTCCAACTTGGGTTACATTTTCATCGATGAAGTTCATGAACGGTCGATTGATTCTGATTTCTTGTTAATCATTTTGAAAAAAATTGTGAAAAAATTCCCAAATCTGAAAATTGTGTTAATGTCAGCTACTATTGATATTAATGTGTTTAACAATTACTTTGATTCTAAGATTTCACACGTGCATATTGAAGGTCGTACGTTCCCTATTACGGATTATTATTTGGATACAATCTTGGATGAATTACAATTTACTATCACTAATAATGATGGAGAAGAAGTTCAACCAAAATCTGATTCCAGATTCTTCAAATCCGGTAACATTAATTACAATTTGATCTTGCAATTAATTGAAAGAATAGACAAAAAACTTGATGCAGAATCAAATACTGGGTCCATATTGATTTTCTTACCTGGTATCATGGAAATCAACAAATGTATAAAAGAACTTTCCAGTCATAGTAAGTTTTGGGTATTACCGTTGCATTCTACTTTGAGTTCTTCTGATCAAAAAATGATCTTTAATAATCCACCAAAGGGTAGAAGAAAAATTGTTGTTTCCACTAACATTGCTGAAACATCCATCACCATTCCTGATGCTGTTGTCGTTGTTGACACAGGTAAAGTGAAACAGGTCCACTATGATAACAAATCCAACACTACCAAGTTAATTGAAAGTTGGTGTTCTAAAGCCGAAGCAGGTCAAAGACGGGGTAGAGCTGGTCGTATAAGGAATGGGTACAGTTATAAGTTATTCACAAAGGAGATAGAGAATGAAGTAATGTTGAAGTATCCAATTCCAGAAATTAAGAGAACTAAATTAGAATCCGTGTACTTAGTTGTCAAATCAATGGGTGTGTCCAATGTGTTTGAATTTTTGAAACTAGGCTTGGATCCTCCAAGTATCTCCAACGTTAATAATGCTAAATTGGCATTGACTGAGATTGGTGCATTGAACTACACTGATGATTTGACCAACTTGGGTAGTTATCTTTCGATGATCCCTACTGACTTGCGTTCTGGTAAATTGTTGATCTTTGGTACATTGTTTGGCTGTTTAGAGAGTTGTTTGACGTTAGCATCGCTTTCCACTACTGGTAATCCATTCATGACAAGGCGTGCGGAGGATAGAGATGTTGTTAAACGAATGCAAAATCAATTTGGTGAAGGCCATGGTGATTTAATTGCTATTTTGAATGCATTTAACCAGTACAATAATCGGGATGAATTTACAACAGCTAGAGAACGAAAGCAATTTTTAACGGACAACTATTTGTCGTATTTAACCATGAGTGACATTCAATCTACGAGAGTGCAATACATTTCGATATTGAAGGAGTTGGGTTTCATCCCGTATGATTATTCCACTCAGAATTCAGATGATAAAAAGTTTTCAAGGTTTAATAGAAATGGAAAGAATTTCTCCATTTTGAAAGCATTAGTGGCATCTGCGTCATACCCACAAATTGCCAGAGTTCAATATCCAAACCCTAAGTACTTAGCAAGTGCATCGGGTTCCGTGGCATTAGATCCAGATTTAAAGAAAGTTAAATTATGGATAAGAAATGAAGAATTCATGAAGAAGAAATTACTAGATGCTACTACAAGCACCAAGACGTCGGAATCACAAGGTAAGGAAATATTACCATCTACAAGGGCCTTCCTTCATCCATCATCTACTCTATTCAATTCTAATAGGAACGATGATGATGTCACACAGGATGACATCACCACTGATGAAAATGGTAACTATGTCTTTACTCCATCTGTGGCATCTGGTTCCTCCTCCAATGGAAACACCTTGACTTCCTCCTTTATATCGTATGGTGTGTCACAGACAACTACCAAATTGTACCTCCGTGATGCCACCCCAACATCTATCTTGTCAGTGTTACTGTTCGGTGGTGAGATATCGTATGATTTGAGTGGTTCGATCTCTGGTGGTCGGGCATCTCCTGGTATTGTTATTGATGGTTGGCTACCGATAAGAACATGGTGTAAAAATGGTGTGTTGATCACCAAATTGAGACAGTTACTAGATCAAGTGCTGAAACAAAAACTGGAGACTGTCAACTCAGATGATAAACAAGGTGATGATATCCTTACTGCAGTTGAGAAACTCTTATCTTTAGAGAACAAATAAGAGAAACAACAGGTGAGACGAGACGAAGAGCAGTAACGAGGGACGTTGACGCGTCGGCAGCAAAAACGCGTTTTTTTTTCTGGTCTTTTGTTCTCAGTAATTTATAGACAACAAGAAGTTAAGTATAGATAATATAATATAATATAATATAATAGATAAAACTGGCTTTCTTTTTGCTTATTTTTTGTAAATTATCTTTTGTCGATTACTGGAAGTTTCAATCATTCAAATAGTATAGAAACTAACAAGTTTTAGTTTATGTTTGTGGTTAAGAGACAAGCAATATTTACATTACGCAGAACGATCAAGTCTACAATCACAACAGGAACAAGTTTCAATCTAATGGCACCACAACAGCAAACATTAGCCAGATTCTTCAGTGGATCAAAGACCGATGATGCAACAAAGAAAAAGAGACCATTGACACCTCCATCATCATCCAGTGGCGCCATTACTGAGTGTGAGTTGGACAAAGAAAACAACGATGCATTATCGCCATCGCCTAAGAAGGCAAGAAGATCATCACTGGTGGAGATTGATGAACACATTCAAAAGCATAAGATTGCCAATGAAGTCAATGATTTGAAACAAGTTTCAGCCATCGAGAAGGAACTGCCAAAGGAGACGATCACTAACAACAGCAAACAAATACCGTATTCTCAATTGGTTAAAGTGTTTAATGAGTTGGAGAGTGAATCTGGTAGATTGAAGAACTTGGCTGTTGCGTCTAATTTTTTCCTAGAGGTTTTGGAATCGTATAGAGATGATTTACAAGGTGCAGGTGACAATTTGATTCAGGTGACGTATTTGATCACCAACAGATTAGGTCCCGATTATGAACCTGGTTTAGAGTTGGGTTTGGGTGAAACTTTGTTGATTAAGGCATTGGCTGAAGGTACAGGTCGGTCCACACAACAGATTAAAAAGGAACTGCATAAACAAGGTGACATTGGTGTCGTTGCTAAGAGTTCCAGATCAAAGCAATCTCTTATGTTTAAACCTAAACCGTTGACCGTGTCTGAGGTGTTCAAGAATTTGAAGACCATTTCCACGTTGTCTGGACATTCATCCCAGAACAGGAAAATTGGTATCATTAACAAGATGTTGACTGCATGTGAGGGAGATGAAGCCAAGTTTTTAATGAGATCATTGGAGGGGAAATTGAGAATCAATTTCGGGGAAAAGTCTGTCTTGATTGCCTTGTCAAAGGCCATTGTCGATTTTCAAAGAAAGGGGAAGAAGTCCAACCCTGATGATGTTGCTCTTGCCGATGAACAAATCAGATTATCGTTTTCCCAAGTGCCAAACTATGAAGTTATCATTAAGAAGTCGCTTGAGTTTGGTATCTTGAACCTTGTGGAGCATTGTGGGTTACAACCTGGCATCCCCGTGAAGCCGATGTTGGCTAAACCAACCAAGTCCATCACGGAGATTCTCAATCAATTTGACAATGACAAGGAATTCACATGTGAATACAAGTACGATGGTGAGCGGGCACAATTACATCTACTTGATGATGGTTCGTTGAAGATTTACTCTAGAAACTCTGAAGACATGACTGAAAGATACCCTGATTTAATAGAGGTTATGAATGAGTTGAAATCTATGAATCCAGACATTAAGTCATTTATCTTGGACTGTGAATGTGTGGCGTATGATGTGGAAAAGGATAAGATTTTACCATTTCAAATTTTAGCCACTAGAAAGAGAAAAGATGTCAAGGAGGAGGACATTAAGGTGAGAATTTGTTTGTTTGTGTTTGATTTGTTGTTGTTCAACGGTGAGCCATTGATTAGAAAGTCATTGAAGGTGAGACGGGAGTATTTATCTGACAATCTGAAGACCATTGACAAGAAGTTTCAATTTGCCACAAAGATGGATTCTCGGGATGTGAATGAAATTGACCATTTCTTGAACCAATCCATCAAGGATTCATGTGAGGGGTTGATGATTAAAAGTTTAACTGGATCGTCATCGTTTTACGAGCCATCCAAGAGGTCTAACAATTGGTTGAAGTTGAAGAAGGATTACCTTGAAGGTATCGGAGATTCATTAGATTTGATTGTCATTGGTGGATACATTGGTAAGGGGAAGAGAACTGGTAATTACGGTGGATTTTTGTTGGCATCGTACAATCAAGACACTGGTGAATGTGAGAGTATATGTAAGATCGGTACTGGGTTCAGTGATGAATTGTTAAACAAGCTCACGGAACTGTTGAAACCGAAGGAGATTGTCACACCTAGAGCGTCGGTGGTTTACGATAAGAACGGATCCAAACCCGATGTGTGGTTTGAACCGGAGGTTGTGTTTGAAGTGAAGACTGCGGATTTGACCACATCCCCGGTGTACAAGAGTGGGTATCGGTACTTGGACGGTGATAAGGGGATCTCGTTGAGATTTCCCAGATTCATTCAGATCAGAGACGATAAAAACGTTGAAGATGCCACTAGTAGTGATCAAATTGTGGAGATGTATGAGAATCAAGCAAGTGTTATGTAATATAGGTACAATTTTTTTTTTAATATTTAATTTAATTTAATTTTATTTTACTTTTTTCTTTTCTCTTTAAAATGATAAAAAGATATTCTAATAGTAACATCAACGGTATTGACTTTGTATTTGTATTTGTATATGAGTTTTGGAAAGGATACATGGAATCTTCATCTCGAATGAGTACGTTTACGCACATTTACTTATCCATTAGTTTTGTTTTGTTTTGTTTTTGTGACTTTTGTTTTGTGACATTGTGACATTGTGACTTTTGTTTTTTTTTATATATGTAACCAATTCAGGAATATTAATTGACAAAAACAGGACGTCAATTGACAATTGATTCAATTCCGATTTGATGTAAATTACAAAAACTATATTACCAATACCAATACCACATGTGGATTCTTCTTATTGATAAAGAGAGAAGAAATTTACAAAAAGAAACGTTTCTTTTTTTTTCTGCGTGTGTGCAATTTCACGTTTGGCCTGGTTGGTTGGCTGGCTGGCTGTAAGGGTGAAGCGTAACGATTTATTAGAAGTGTTTAGATGTATCCTATAACGTATGTACTGGAAGGAATTAGCTACATATATAGGATATAAGATAGATGGAAATGGCAACTGGCAACTGGCAAATGGAAATGTATTCATGCAGTTGTAATGGACAGGGTGTTGCAGTTTGCAAATGCTTTGCTTCGGGGACAGGCCCCTTGGTTTTTAACCCAGTTTGCTTTCCCATGACAATGCAATGATTAGATTGGACAAGACAAGACAATACAGAAGAAGACAATACATGAGCTTTACACAAAATTGGTGGATTGTTTTGTTGTTCTACATTATAAATCGTTCAAGGGGTGAATTCAATGTGATACTGTAGGATGGTATTTTTATTCATTGAATAATTATTCGATTCTATTATTGGCTCTGTGTATCGTATGTATGTTCATTGAATAAAATTGTAATGTGTGATTATATCAAATTATCACAAGATAGCAATGAATATTTGAATGGATCAGAAGAAATCTATCGAAACATACAACGAATGATGGATGGATGGATTGATGGATTGATAATGTGATGTGTCTCAATGCAAGTGGACTGGCTGTCTCCGTGGGAAGTTTTGTATGTGTATGTATGTGTGTGCACATCAAATTCAATGCTCTATATATAAACCACAATCTTATTGGATATTACATTTTTCCCTTTGAGATGGGATTGTTGTTGTCTTGTTATTCCCAGTATTGTCCACATTCGTTTGCATGTGTATATGGATGGTTTGTTGATTCTTTTTTTTCTTTCTTTCTTTCTTTTCTTTTCAAACAATGAATGGGTTTCAATCTGGTCTAGTTTGAGTCTTTTTATTTGAGAATAACACGAACCTAATATAAAACAACCAATTTTGTCCCTTGTTCTTTTCTTCTTTTCTCCTTTTGTGTGGAAATCACATTAGATTACATCAGATTAAATTAAATTAAATTAGAATTATATGTCACATTTTTGTTCATTGGTTTAATAACATCGCAGACACAATTATGCTTCTCATAGACAGAAAGGCCAAACTAGTGGTGCTTATCACTGTGTTCATGTGTGTCCTGGCGATAATCAATGTGATCTCAGATAACAGAAAGACCCATCGACTGTTACTCAACAAGAACCTGTCTCCAGCATTCTACGATGACCGTGATCGTGATCGGATCAGTCCGTTGAACACTGTGGTGCACGGGGACGACATCGACAACGACGATAATGACGATGGGCCATTGATCGTGGCGGTCCCACTTGTGCCTGATAGAGACCCTAACTTACTTTGGAAAGGTAAGGGGAAGACGGGGATGAAGGTTCCCTCTCAATCATTATCACAATCTTCAATTCCATCTGAGTCTGAGTCTAAGTCGGACTCTGAATCGATAGATGTGGACGGGTCAGATGACAAACAACAGGAGATCGTTCAATTACAGAAACTGGAACGGCAACTGCAACAGCGGCAAGACATTCTGGATAAGATAAAAAACGTGGCCCATCCTCCAAAGGTTAAAAAGGGGTCCCATCAAAAGGATAAACACAAGCTGGAAAAATACCAGGATAAGGTGAACAACGATGACGATGAACAAAATGATGAGACCTTACAACATGGTGACACCGTGGAGGAGGGACAATATGACGACTATGTGGATGTCGATGTCGATGAGACCGAGAGCACACAAGAACAAACACAAAACACACAACCAGAAACATCGGACATTGACCAATCCATTGACCAAGACCAACAACAGTCCATCGAAGAGACAATCGAAGAAGTCAATGGGAATTCCGTGGTCAACGAAGAACCAACAGATCAGCACGTTCAACAAGTTGCACAGGTTGCACATGACCATGAGGCTCCTAAGGAACAACCAATAGAACAACAGCGGCCACAGATCGCATCAACAGATGCAAACAAATTGTTCAGATTGATCAGACGGTCCAATTTGTTACAAGCAGAGATCAGACAATTGCAAAAGACATACATTCCCATCAGTGTCAAACACACAGTGAGCCATTCAAACCCTGCAAAAGTGTTGACATTAGACGATGGCATTGAATTGCCTGATCCAGATCACATCGACATCTCAAAGGGTGAGCCGGTGTTTCAAAACTTCTTCTCTAAATTCTTACGTTTACTAGAAGAAAACAAACAATCCAAGCCTCATCCTTTCAGAACAGAGATTGTTGGCGGGAAACCTCTGATCAAACCACAAGTTCATGCGTATGACACGTCCGACAAGTTTCTCAATGAAATTGACACTTATAAACTATTGACATTCGAAGACGATTTCATCGATGATTTGACAGCGAAACACAAGAACGTTGTGGAATCGATCCCATCGACTCCACCGGCTCCATTTTACAAAGGGTCCGGTTACACCATTGTAGGTGGTGGCATCTATTCATGGTATGCGTACTTGACCATTCAAAGTCTACGTAATGTTGGTGCAGTGTTACCCGTGGAGGTTCTTCTACCCAATGACAACGATTACGAACCAGAACTCTGTGAGAAGATCTTACCTGACGTCAACGCCAAATGTATCATGTTGCCGACAGTGTTTGGTAAGGAGAACATGGACAAAATCCCATTGACTGGGTATCAATTTAAGGCATTTGCCATGTTAGCATCATCATTTGAGAACACTTTCTTGTTAGACTCAGATGCATTTCCTGTGAAGAACCCAGATCGGTTGTTCTCATCTGACTTGTACCTGGAATTAGAGATGATCACTTGGCCGGATTTCTGGAAACGTACCACATCCCCATACTATTACAAAGTCGCTGGAATCCCCGTGGGGCAAACACCAGTGAGACGCATGAACGACATCTTCACAGATCCTAAATACTATTACTCCAAGGATGCCAATGAAAATCCTGAAGAATCCGTTGAATTTCATGACAGATCGGGGACTATCCCCGATTGGACCGCTGAATCTGGGGAGATGTTAGTGAGGAAATCGACCCATTTTGATGCATTATTGTTGGCCGTGTACTACAACACTGATGGACCTCAGGGGTACCATCCATTACTTTCTCAGGGTGGTGCCGGTGAGGGTGACAAGGAGACGTTCATTGCTGCCAGTAGATTCTACAACAAACCATACTATCAAGTGTACAAGAGACCAGAGAGAGTGTATGGGTATTACAAGGACCGTGGTGAGGGAGAATGGGACCACACCACCATTGCACAGTTTGACCCCCTCGAGGATTTTGCCATGTTGAAGAAAGTCGTCAACACCATCAAGACCAAGATCGCTGAATTTGGTCCCAAGTTCAAGTACAACTACGAGGAGATGTTCCGTAGACCATGGAACGACGATGAACGGGATCTGAAACCGTTGTTTTACCATGTGAACAATCCTAAGATGAACCCATTCCATATCAAATTTGCCCGGATCACGTTGGATTCCAAGGGTCGGCAAATCAGAAACATGGGATCAGATTTCAACAGGAAGTTAGACTTTGACTTTGAACTTTGGGTGTACGAGACGATGAGAAGAGATTTGATTGACAATTCATTGATGTTTGAATCATTTGCAGATGATTTGGACTTTATCGGTATAGCTGAGTTTCTCGATGATCGGATCTCTTTCTTGAAGCAACAGTACAATGAGATCATGAGTGAACGGCCTGTCTTGAAGAGCACCAGTGGGAAACTCGTTGCATTGACTAATTTGGAAGATAAAGAAATAACCAAGGAGATTTTCCAGAAATACCACGATGATGTACCATTCCCCTCAGAGGCGTAGTCAGTGACTTAATTTTGTTAATTTTATATTCGTGTATATAGGTATATATATACTTTTGCTTAAATCAAAAATTTTACTTTTCTAATATATAATGTCATATAATATAATAACATATCATACAACTACACAGTACTCATATATGTATTTAAATATGTATCAATGGATCTGATCCCTCAGCCACATTTATTATTACCTAAGCAAAAATTGATAATCTCCATTGATTTAAACTACATTCAACTGTGAATCATTCTGATGTAATGCAATATCATCTCTTCGTCCTCGATTAGTATTGTGTTACGAAACTAGATTCAGAAAACCCACTAAAATTAAAACTAAATTAAAACTAAATTGAGACTAAAACTAAAACTAGTACTAGAATTAAAATCCAAACCCAAACCAAAAACTAAACTAAACTAAACCAACAAGAAAAAGAGCACGTTTGGCTTTGTTTTTTTTTTTTTTACTTACTATTTGCTTACTCCCTCGACCGACGACGCGTAAGGTGAAAAAAAAAAAATTAGTATGAGATAAGCCTACATTGAAACTTCAAATACAGAGAGGGTTTTTCATTTATTTTCGTTTCGTGTCCGGCAATTGAAACTGGTTGGTTCACCGTGTGTACGTTTTCCAAAGCATCTAAGCACAACTATCTCAAGCCTACCATTCCATCCCATTATCATACGACAGATGTACCTTTGCTTCCCCTGATACACCTTCTTTTTTTTATACAAAACATTATACCCACCAAATAAACACTCAAAAATTCAGATTCATTTACAAAAGGCCAAGCCTAAATCTCGTTTCTTTTTTTGCGGTGTCTCTGATCGCGCCACACACCTCGCACCACTAACTCCTTTGACGACGTTTCTTTTTTTTTTTTTTTTTTTGGCGGACAGATGTGAAGAAGAGAAATGAATGAAATTATGTGCTGTGGGTGTATGAGTGGATTAAATCGAATTAATTTAGCATTTTGAATTAAACCATTGTGTGAGAACGGAAGAAGGACCAGACCAGACTATTTAAGGAGTAGATGCTATTATATTGTTAGCATTGTATCAATGCAGTACAAGTAAATGTATTTTTAATTGGTTGTGCCTGGTCTTTGTGTGTAATTTAGCTTGTTTGGTGTGTCCTGTTTTTTGCCCATTGTTTTGTTTGGCCTAGCCTTGTGTAACTTGTAACATGTACGTATGGATGGGTGAATGAATGGATGCTTGGTTTAATATATATTTGAATATATAAATATGTAAATATATATATATATATATAGATAAATAAATTTGTTCATTGCTTATATATAACTTACCTTAACTTTCATTCACCGAAATGGATCAATTATAAAACATCAAACGTTTCAATACCTTCTAGATCTATTATCAATTCAAATTCATTGAAATTCAATACACCCATATCCATTACCCACCTTTATTCACATATAAACGCATACACACATAGATATACCATGGTTGTCAATCCTAGTTGTATCAGGTTTCCAAGACCCAGATTTCATTTACTGTTATCGTTGGTATTGATCTTTATAATAGTGCATTTCATAGGAGGTTTCAAGGCTGGATCAAGGATATTAGTGACTCCGGATCAGTTATTGGCTAAAAGTGACAACACGATAAATGGTGATTCCGATTTGGCGAAAAAGGACGATGAACATATAAATCCACAAAATGTGATACAAGTGAAAGAGATAAACACAAATATGTACCAAGACAAAGACAATGTTGAACAACAACAACAACAACAATCAACCACTGGATCGGCATCACCGGCTCGAACTAGTATAGTTCCCAAACCAATCACCATCGAATACACATTGGAAGAGAAGAACCAACCAATAGATTTATCGAAGGGTAATCCACTGTTTCAACGGTTCTTTGGGAGATTTTTCGATGTGTTAAAGGAGAACAAACAAACAGTGTTACACAAGGACAGACTGAGAATGAAACAGGGGAAACCCGTCATTTGGAACGTTGTCTCAGAGGACAGTTGTAGCGTTAAACTGGCAGAAAAAGACCTCCGTAGACTGATGAGATTCACAGATGAGTTCATGAATGATTTGACCCCGAAACACGCTAGAGTGGTGGCATCGATCCCTGAGTCACCTCCATTGAATTTCTACAAAGGTTCCGGTTACACAATGGTTGGTGGTGGCGCTTACTCTTGGTATGCGTACCTATCATTGAAATCGTTGAGACGGACTGGATCTAAATTACCAGTGGAGGTGATCTTGCCAAGTGAAACGGACTACGAATACGAATTCTGCGAGAAGACTCTATCATCGTTGAATGCAGTGTGTGTGAACATGACCACCGTGTTTGGCAAGGAGAACTTGGAATCGTTTAAACTATCCGGTTACCAATTCAAATCGTTTGCACTGCTTGCATCGTCATTTGAGAGTACATTTCTCTTAGACGCTGACAATTTTGCCGTGAAAAACCCAGACTCTTTGTTTGAATCAAGCTTGTACGACACCTATGGTATGATCACTTGGCCGGATTTTTGGAGACGAACCACGTCTCCTAATTTCTACAAAGTTCAGGGAATCGAAATCGGTTCCACTCCAGTGAGACGAATGAATGATATCTTCACTAACCCTAAGTATTACTACAATGATGAACAAATTCAAAATTTCTACTCAGAGGTGTCGTTCCATGATAGAGAGGGTACATTACCTGATTGGACATCAGAATCAGGTCAATTGTTGATCAATAAATCCTCCCATTTCAATGTATTGTTGTTGTCGGCGTATTACAATACTGACGGTCCTCAGGGGTACCATCCATTGTTGTCACAAGGTGGTGCCGGTGAAGGTGACAAGGAAACATTTGTCGCAGCATCCCATTTCTACAAGAAGCCATATTACCAATTGTACAAGGCACCAGACACTTTGTATGGGTACTACAAGGGAGTTGACAATTTCTGGCAAGACACCACCATTGTTCAATACGATCCAATTCAAGATTACGAGATTCTCAAGCAAAACATTCAAAAGATGGCCAATTCCATCTCCGCAGAGGGTGATAATTTCTACTACATCTATGAATACGCTTACAGATTCCCATGGTCTCCAATGAACATGGATCCAATGTTTTACCACATTCACGATCCAAAATTGTCACCGTTCAATATCATGAAAAAAAACGTCAATTTCGATTTACAAAACAATGAAATCAGAAACCTCGGTAAAGAATTTGGCTCCATCGGGTACGACATTGAATGGCAAATTTACAAAGACATGAAGGATGCTCTTTGTGTGCAAAAGATGGCCTTCCAAACATTTGAACGGAATGACATGCCATCGTTCTGTGACAACTATATCGATAATAGACTTCAATATCTAGCTGGTACAAGTCAACAAATTCTAGACGATTATGAGGCATATAAACGTGCCAGTCTTGAATTTGAACAGAACAACGAACAGCAACAACAACAACAACAACAACAAGGACAACCACGATTATAGATTTTAAACAAAATAAAAAAAAATATAAAACTCTTTAGTGTAAATTACAGACAGATTAAATGAAACCACTGATCTTGTTGTTACCTTTTTTTTTTTATATATATATTATTTACTTTTTGCTACTTATTAAACATTTTATATATATTTATATATATTTATATATATCTTTCTCCTTTTATAAACGTATATGATTACATATTTACCATTCAAATCTTGTATATACTAGTAATAGTAGTTCCGTTGATGGTGGATGACAAAAGAGGGAAAAACTTGTGCGGCGCGATATATTTCCGAAATAGGTAATAGGTAAACAAGTCATCTTCAATTTGATTTCCAATTGTTTTGTTTCAATACTGTGTGTTTTTTTTTCCTGTAAGTGGCTTTTCAATTGAATACCGATAATTGATAATTGATAATTGATAATTGGGAATCAATTGAAACACACAAAAGGGAAAATCGCATTGGTGGCTAGTTCATATTCCAATGTTTAATATTTCACCATCTCACCATCTCACCATCTCACCATTTCACCAATTGAACACAATAACAACGATAAATAAAGATACACTGAAACACATAATCCACATAGTGCACACAATATGTCTGAACTCGTAGAGAAGACTACAAGTACATTATCAGACTTAGCTGCCCTGAAACTATCAGATTTATTGGAGAGTTCAGATGGGTACTCAAAGGCAGATATTATACTGTCATTGCAAGATACATTTTCATGGATACAACCTGAAGCATCTGATTTGAGAAAATTTGATCTTATCAAGATCGAAAGTATCATACAAGAGTTGCTAAATTTCATCACATTACAGTTACAGTCATTTGATTCCATTGAAACGGCAAACATAAGGGACAAATACACATTACAATGGATACTGGAAGGCAAATCACAAATCACAAAGTTATTCAAATGTGTAGAGTTGATAGAGGTTCTGATCAATAAACTTTTAGAACTGCTGGATGATAAAGTGACAGAGTCCAACAGCGACAGAATAAACACACTACTTAATCAGGTCAACCTTATATGTCAAACATCGTTACAATTGAGAAAGAAAGTGTATTTGTACAAGAAACGATTGGACATTGCCATTCAATACCACGAATTAGATCATTTAGTCATGAATTCAATCAACATTGAAATAACAAAATGTGTTGAATCAGTGAAGAATATAAATGACATCAAATCCACAGATGAATTCCAAATAATGATACCAAAGGGGTACACGTTATCAATGCTGGTGGAGAAGATAAACACAGAGTCAAGTATACAATTGAAAATACCTTACTTTAATGAAACTGAAATTCAATTGTATCAGGTGTTTGATGATATCAACAACAAAATAAGTCCCATCAATGCATCGATAATGTTCATTCCACAACAACTGGAACAGTTCAGTGAAATGGCAAAGGACATGTACGCAGAGTCAATAATAATATTAATCAACAAATATGAATCACTGATAAATGAATTACAAAGTTTAAACAATGAGATAAGATCACTCAGATCTCAGTTAATACAAAAAAAGTGGAACCAGATTTTCATCTTCATCTTGAATGAGATAGGTGACACTATACAACAAGTAGAGAAGTATCAATCAGTGCATAGTATAGAGAAGATCAGATTGATCGACGATTCATTTGACATATTGAAACGTGCCATTGGAGAAAACTTAATAAACAGCAATGAAAACAATGAAATGATTAAACAGAAGGAGTCGTTGTTTGACAGGTTTGTCAAAATCAATGAGACATTTGCCAAGAGTAATAAGCAACATGCTTCATTGCTACCACTGAAAGACGATGAAGACGATTTTCTGATCACTACTAAAAACAATAGACTTCATAATCATAGAGGAAATAACGAGAAGCCTAGAAATGTATCCAAAGGACTGTCAATGGATTTGAATTTGAATCCCGTGATGATCGAATTCAATCCTACATCTGTGAGAAAGCAGCCGCCAACAAATTTCAAGATTCTTCAAGATAAACACGATCAAACAAACATCATCAAGGCACATGAAAAGAAAAACAATGATATAATCAAGAGACTGATAAGTGAAGTTCACGTTGAAGGTAAGGAAGAAGACAAGGAAAATGGAAGCGTGATAAAGCTCAACGATATTGTTGATGACAGTAACGTTAGTTTGTCGCATGACATTAAAAACTTGGTCTTGTCAGACACTGGAAGCCAATACAGTGATGATAATTCGCCACTTCAAATCAAATGTAAACCTCAATCACCAAATCCATTCATCACACCAACTTCAAAATTGAACATTGGTGTAGATACCGGTTCAGGATCTGTGATGTCTACTCCATTGAATAACAATCACCAATTAAAACAAAGAAAATATGTGCCGTTACCAGTTGAATCCATGGAACGGGTTAAGAATGGTTCTGATCAACAACCAATGGGATTACTCAATTTAAAGGAATCAAAACTTCTAGTCAATAAAGCAGAACCAACGATTACTATGGCAACTGTCAGCACAGGTGATTGTGGAATAACACAGGATGTTGGTCCTGCTCCATTTAAGGGGTACAATTACGAGGCCACGGTGAACTCTACTCGATGTAAAATTCCATTACCGATGAGAGCAGAATCTAGAATGGGTATAATTCGTTCAGTTACCAGACAACAGAGCCGTCCAGAATCAGTGAATCGACAAATTAACACCAACCAATACGGATCCAAATCAGTTCCAAGGTTGGGGCAACCTCCACGCTGTGAATCAAGACTGGCAATGTTAGGTTCATCATTGTCTAACAAGAATGGAACCAATCCACCAATACATGCTACATTTACACCCTCCAACAATATACCGAGACCTGTCACGTCTATGGGAAGAAGAACCAGTAGTAGTTCTAGCTCGGGTTTGATGAATCCTTCACCTACTAATATGATACCACCTACTCCATTGAAAATGATCAAACAAAGGGTTCGTGCACAGTCGTCGATGGGAACTAGAGATTATCATGGAGGACAACCAATAAGGTTGAGATCTGTCAGTGATACTTTCTAGATAATTTGGGTGACTACAAATTCAATCTTTTATATGTATATTTTCAATTCTTTTTAATTGCCTCCTGAGCTTTATGTATAATTCTTTTCTAGTGTATATGTTCTTTTTTTTAATGAAACATAGTCTTCTTTTTAATACAAATGCAACACATTACAGTAATTTAATTTAATAAATGATATTAAACAGTCAATAAATTACCCTATAAACATGAAATTGAATGAAATGGTCAATTTTATTTCTCTCCAAAGATTCTAGTCAACCAACTACTCTTGAACACTTCTTGTTTCTCTTCCTCATCGAATTCTCTAATGGAACCATCCTTTGGATTGAACACACCCTGTTGAACCTTTCTCTCTGTGTCTAAGTATAATCTTCTGTATAACTCAATCGATGGAACAGCTAAGAACAAAAGACCAGCTACTATTCTTTGATATGCTTTCACTCTTTGTCTTTGTAATTGTGTTATCACCACTTCTTTCCCCTTTTGTTGCGCATTTTTGGTGTTTTTTGTTTGGGTTGGTCTATTCTGGAGTTTAACTGGTTGTGACATTATGATATAGTAATTGGTATTAGATTGTGTTTACCATTCACTATTACAACTACATAGTTCAGTTGCCCACTACAAGTTGATGTATCTCTTTTCTTCTTTTGCGTCTTTGTTCAAAAACTCCACAATTCAAAGTGCACAGCCTCGATTTTGAGATTAATTTTTTTTTTCTTTTTTTGAAAATTTTTTTGAATTTAGTTAGTTTAGTTAGTTATGTATATGTATAAAAGGGATGGAGTTTTAACATTGTTTGTTAAATTTCAATTTTAATTTGTTAGTAGTGTTGATTTGGATCAGTGGTTGTTACAGAAATAGAATTAAAATCTTACAAATTTACGTGTCATCATGCCAAAGGCGTCTAAAAAACAATTTAACAAGAGACCGGATCCATCTGGTGCAGATCAGATTAACAAGGTTTTCAAATTTAACACCGATTTAGGTCAACATATCTTAAAGAATCCATTAATTGCACAAGGTATTGTCGACAAGGCAGAGATAAGGCCATCAGATGTTGTTCTTGAAATTGGTCCAGGTACAGGTAATTTAACTGTGAGAATCTTGGAGCAAGCCAGAAAAGTCATTGCCTCAGAAGTTGATCCAAAGATGGCTGCTGAATTGACAAAGAGAGTGCAAGGTACTCCATTGGAGAAGAAATTGGAGATTGTCATGGGTGATTTCATGAAGATGGAAAAGCTACCTTACTTTGATGTGTGTATCTCCAACACTCCATATCAAATTTCCTCTGGTATTGTGTTTAAACTATTGAGTATGCCAAAGCCTCCTAGAATGGCTGTGTTGATGTTTCAAAGAGAATTCGCCATGAATTTGACAGCTAGACCAGGTGATTCGTTGTACAATAGATTGAGTGCCAATGCTCAAATGTGGGCTAATGTGAAACATGTTATGAAGGTGGGGAAAAACAATTTCAGACCACCTCCTAAAGTGGAATCGTCAGTGGTTAAAATCGAACCGAAGAACCCAAGACCAAACATTGATTACAATGAATGGGATGGTCTGTTGAGATTTTGCTTTAACAGAAAAAACAAAACTCTCAATGCTATCTTTAAAAACAATAAAATATTGGACATTTTAGAGACAAATTACAAGGCTTATTTGGCGTATCTAAGTGAACAAAGAGGTGAAATGTTGGTTGACTCTAAGGCTGATTACAGTAAAATAGTGAAGGAAAAAGTGGACCAAGTGATGCAAGACACTGGGTTTGGTGAAAAGAGAGCTGCTAAGCTAGATCAAACTGATTTCTTAAAGCTCTTGTACGCTTTCCACCAAGTTGGTATCCATTTTGCATAATCGAATCATTCTCTCCCCCTCCCATATCCGCTCATTTAATCTTCTTATTCTTCTTCTCCTCCTTTATATATGTACATTAATAAATTATAATTAATCAATTAAGAATTTTTGTAATAAAAATATTCTATAAATTACAGTATTAGTTCTATCTTCTCTTTGATCCACCCTTGTTCGTAGCATTGAAGTCCTTTTCAATTAACTCAGTAACACCAATCTCTTCCAAGTCTTCTTCTTCAATTCTGACAGCTTCTCTTCTCTCCCACCATCTGTCTTCACATAATTCAAAGGATTTGGTCTTCAAATGTTTACCTCTAGAGTCTCTATTACTACTGATGGACCATTTCAAGAATTCGGCACCGGTTCTTAAGTAAAAGTTTCTCAAACTTTCGAAAGGTTTTGGATGTGGTAACCATGGTCTTTCATCAGGAATCTTTTCCTCTTCTTCGTCTTCTTCTTCCTCCTCTTCTTCGTCATCAGCGTCTTCGGCGATTAATTTACGATCGGTAGGTTCCTCATCATCTTCGTCATCTTCGTCATCATCTTCGTCCTCGTCATCAAATTCATCTTCAGAACTATCCTTCAAAGTATCTAATTCAGATAAGTCTTCCCAGTACACTTTCAATCCATCCAACTTAGACAGATCAATAGAATAGAAAGAATCTAAATTGAATTCTTGTTCACCAGATTCCCACATACCACCATAGATGTAGAAAGAGTCATCCAACACGCATGTAAGTGCATTGAATCTTGCATGAGGCATTTGATTTCTAATCTCATATTCAACCTTATCGTCGTCTTCATCGTCTGATTCTTCTTGTGGAATGACAATCTTGTCAGCTTCGCTGGCTTCTTCTTCATCGTCATCATTCAAGTTTGCCTTGGACAAGATATCGTTCAACATATCCTCCAACTCCTTGTCCCTGTTAACCTTCTCCTTCTTAACGGTTTGTTTGCGTTTGCCTGATCTTAATGACAACGTGTACCATCTGTTAGTTTCAATGTTGTACGATAACAAAGAGTTGAAAAATTCAGAGTCTAGTGTTTCTTCCGTTTCTTCATAATCATACACACCACCGAATAATAGCCCTCTTCCCTTATGAACTTGTAAAGAGCAACCAGCTCTTGGTGTTGGTTGGAACCCTTGTTTCCTTCTTCTTTCCCATCTAATCATCTTTGGATCGGCCTTCATTTTCAACAGCCATGTGTCAGTTAACACTTTACCCTTTTGTAACCCTTTACCGGCTTTGACTTTACAATAACCACCGTACATGATAGCACCATCTTCACATGGAATAAATGAATGACCAGATCTTGCATCTGGCACAGTATGAGTTGGAGGGAATGACACTTCCTTCCATTTGTAAGTGGTGATGTCAAATAACCAAAGATCATTTAAGTATGTAGTGTGTGTACCTAAATCTCTGAACCCACCGTATAACATTATATAATTCTTCCACACAGTCATTCTTGCACCTGATCTTGAGGTTGGACCCTTCCCATCAATTTTACTCCATTCCCTTGATTGCGAATCCAAGATCCAACTATCAGAGTAGTGGTGGAATGTGGATTGTTTAGGAGATGAAAATTCACCACCGTGAAGTAAAAAGATACCAGAAGGGTGGTACGTCATAGCATGAGATGATCTTGCAATTGGAGAATTCTTAGACATGTATCTTCTCCAGGTGTCTGAGTCCACTGAGTAAACATGTAAATCGTTGTAAAAATGAACAGTTTTACCAGTGTTCACCTCACCACCAAACAACACTAATTCTCTTTTACCATTGGTGTTAGATGCACACAAAGTTGAATTTAATCTCTTTGTTGGCTTTGTCACTTGTTCCACGTGGATCTCTTCAAATGCTGCTTGTTGTTGTGCCAACTGCTTCAACAGTTCATCTAAGTCAACATCGTCTTCAAGATCATCACCAGCCTTTTTAGATTGTTTCTTCAATTTTTGATCAGCTTTCTTTGAGCTTTTCTCTGCTTTCAAGGCCATACGAGCCTTCTTGGCTTCCTTTGATTTCTTATCCTTCTTGGCCATTTGCTATTTCCTTGCTTGATCTAGTGGACTATATCAGATTACACTAAGACAATTTGATGAAAATCTGGGTCAAGTTACTTTAAAAATTTTCCGTTTTTTTTGTTCTTCCCCTTTCCTCATATTTTAATCGCGGTGATTTAATAATATAGGTGTATATTTTATTTACTTAGCAAAATAAGATTAATACATACATATACGTATATATATAGTGGATATAAAGGCTATTCAGCAACCTTGTAAGAGTTCAATCCAGATTGTAACAGAATTCCATTCTTCACCCAAAATGTTAAACCTTCATTGACTAATTTCAATGGCATTTGAAGACCCATGCAAAGCATTGCCAGTTTCACCTCGGTTCCTTCAGGTTGTGATTGGAAGTGGTAAATGATGGCAGCTTTATCCATCGACACTTTGAAATTCTTTCTTATACCATTGTTCAATTCAATGTCAATGTCTACAAGGCCAAGAGATGGGAAAAGTGTAAGTTTTCTACCCTTTTTGATTCTTTCGTAATGTTGTTCGTAACACTCCAATGATGTCTGAATGTCCGTTGGTAATTTGAATTTGTCCTCTGGTAAATCAGGCCAATACATGTGAGATATCACAGATGCATGAACCGTGTCAGATGTGATACTCGAATCTATCTTCTTCGATAGAATGATATCCTTGATCATGACATCCAATGAATTAAACTCGGCCTTACCGAATCTAGTCTTCAATAGTCTCAGTTTATGGTACACTGACCGAACATCGTAATTAGTGACACTTAACAATTGCTTGGAGAACACTTCATTGAATTCCTTCATAAACAGATCCTTTGATTCAAAGATAGAGATCAATGATTCCACTATGTCCTCCACGACAGCCTTTCTGAAATCTGGTAATGCATCAACGGGTGCTGGGTTCCAATTCAAATCCCTCTCCACTTCATGTAATGCCGATCTGAATTTGTTGGAATTTCTCAACTCTATGGCAACTTCTAGTAATTTATTCTCCACTGTAGTGTCGAGTAATGCAAACACAATTTGTTGAATTGTGTCATCTCTGGATTTCAAATACTCTCTCACGGGTCTACACACTTTATCCAAAAGCACACCTCTATGGTCAATGATTAAAAATGATCTGATCGTGGAAATATACGATGCAATGATGTCGATGGTGTTTGTCCCCGAGTGTAACAATCTCTTACCACACACTTCGGTGAACTTTGTCACCAATGCTGATTTTTGTTCGTTGTCAACTAAACACTCTCTGAATTCTTCCAAAGCCACTTTGGAATCAGGGTAATCAATGACAATGTCGAACACTTTATCGGTTCGTAACTTCGTCAATTCCAACTTCACTGAATTCACAAGGTGATCATGTAAGTTTAAATCCGGGTTGCTTATCAATGTATTCACCTTCGGATACAATGATGTGGAAGTCCAATGAATCAACGGTGACAACACAGGTTTATCCCATACTAGAGAACAATTCACAGTGACGTATTGGTTGATGTTCCTCTGTGTCAAGGTCATGATCATATCATTCAATTCATTGTTTATTCCAGCATTGTTTAAAATTCTCGTTATGATTTCTAACTTGGTCACCGTGTTGTTGCTCTTACCCATGACGGCACTTGTAGTGGTGGTGGTGAATTCAAATAAATCCCGTTGGAAACATTGTTCAATCAAGGACCAAATTCCCTCATTCAACAACACTTTCTGAAATGCACTGTTGTAAGCACGAGTGACTAACGTCACCTGAGCCGGGTCCAATTGTAGTATAGCACAACATTGATCCATATTGATGATGGTCACTTGAATCCATGTCAATAAATCACTTAATTTACCAGTGTGTTGGAGGAGAATAGTTTGTTGAATGTCGTGCGCCTTTTTGTTAACATCCAATCTTATATGGATTAAGAGATGATTGAACAGAGCTTCGTTATTTGAATCAAAGCTTCTCAATGCATTTTTCACTCGAAGAGTCAAATCTGGCTTTGCACTGTTCAGTATGATCTCAGAGATCCAATCCAGTAATATACCAATGTCAGAAGATGGATCGTCTACTCTGTATCCATCGGCAAAGTTATTGAACACGCTGTTGAATGTGTCTAATGTGATTGGCATCGATGACATAATGTTCTAGCTGTTGAATAGTAACGTGTGCTTGTAAAAACAGAAAGCAAACAAAACGGAAACAAAATAAAGTTTATATAGATGTTTGATTCTGATGTGGTTTTATGTAAACAAAGGGAATCTCTTGCACTGTATGGGCCTCTCGCTGTACAAAAAAATTGACCCGATTCAAATAGAAAAAGAAGTTTTTAAAACAAGGGTCGTTTGATCACTTCGTTTAATCGTATCGTGCTATAGTATTAATTGATAAAGATAATTGGAACGTCACAAGAAAATAAATATCATCAACGACAAATGGCACCACCAAAGCAGGCCACTATTAACAAATTTTTACAAGTCACAGGGACAACGTGTGTGGAAGTTGCAGTGTTCTTTCTTGAAAGAAACTCGAATAAGATCACACAAGCGATCAATGATTATTACACAAACCCACTATTAGCCAAGGAAGTGTTATCTAAGCAAAGTGCCAATTCAGGACCGATAAATGCCAGTTCATCATTGAAGAGTGTATTTAATAAATACAAAGAACGTATGTTATCATTTTCTGTTACACCGTTTTGTGTTTTGCATTTTGCATTTTGCATTTTACTAACTAACCATTACATCGATCATTACAGCCACATTAGATGCCATTGGAAATCCATACATTGGATACGATGGAACGGAACAGTATTTGCAAGATCTTGGATATGAACCAGAGGATTTAATTGTGCTAGCATTGGCTGAATTTTTAGAATCTCCAGGGGAAGGGATCTTCAAAGAGGCTACATTTCTGACCAATTGGTCCAGAGTCAATTGTAATTCCATTGCCGACATGAGACAATACATTGAGACGACTTTAAGACCATTGTTCACCAACGATGAGGAGTATTACAAGAAGGTGTACCACTTCACGTACAAGTTCCTATTGGAACGAGATCAAAAGAATCTGCCATTAGACGTTGCCATCACATACTGGGAATTCATGCTTCCAACGATGATTCAACCACAATTGGCCAAATTCATTCAATTCTTACAAGAAACCAACAGGGACACAATCACTAAGGATCAATGGAACATGTTGTTACCGTTTTTGCAAGATTACAAGCAAGATCCAACATTACAGAATTACGATGAGAGTCAATCATGGCCTGTGCTGATGGATGAGTTCTTTGAATGGTTGGAGAGCAAAGGTAAAATTGGTCAATGATACCATATAACCGTTGTATGTGTATTATAACTACTATCACTATCACAGTATAACTATAATACTTTAACACTATAACACTATAACACTATAACAGCATATAGTCTCTTTGTTCTGTAGAAGTTTCTAGAAACTCTGCCAACGCTCAACACGTGTCAGTATCCTTTTCTGGACAACATCGCCCACACCACAATTTTTTTGCCCACAAGAGAGCCAGCATGCCAGCGAGCGAGAGTCTTTAAAAAATGACTGATTTGAAAATGGTTGATGGAGTTTAACTTAAACTACGTTTGTTAAGGTTTGTTATATATTAAAGACATTCAATTCTTAAGAGTAATAATAATAATTTTTATTATAATAATAACTATAACTAAGAATTACAAATACAAATACAAATACAAATATGTCTGATTGGGATTCTGTTACAATTATCGGTAAGAAGGCCAGAGTCGGTGCTGGTGGTCCAAAGGAAAGAACCGTCAAGTCATCATCACAATTAAACGCTGCTAGAAGATCAGGTAATGTCATCTCAAGTGATAAGAAATACGCCACTGGTAATGGTAAATCCAATGTGGAAGGACAACACTTGACCAAGGTTGACAGAAGTGACGATATCATTGTTCCTAAGAAGGTTGACGTTTCCGTTGGTAAGACTATTATCAAGGCTAGACAAGATTTGAAATTGACTCAAAAGGATTTAGCCACTAAATGTAATGAAAAGCCAACTGTGATCAATGAATACGAATCAGGTAAGGCCATTCCAAACCAACAAGTGTTGGGTAAATTGGAAAGAGCATTGGGTGTTAAGTTGAGAGGTAAAGATATTGGATCTCCTTTATTTAAAAAGAAAGCTGCTAAATAATTGAAAATAAATAACTATAAAGATAATTAATCAATTTACAATATCTCTCTTTTGATTTAATGAGCTAATGTCATTATTTTCTATTCGTTTATTAAATATATTATATACATTATGACTGTCATAACTTTTTTTTTGTCTTTTTTTTTCCTACTTTTTTTTTTACATCTAAGAATCATTTAATTACAAATTTGTTTTATTTGGTGTTATATATATATATATATATATATATACCCGTAATATACATCTGTTCGGTATCAATTCCTTTTCTTTGTTTAAACTACGTTGATTTGAAACTACCAAAAATCTCGCTTGTCTTTGTCTTTCATTCAGTGTTTAAAAAATCAAAAAAAAATTGTAAAACGAAAAAAAAAGTTTTGTTTTCAACAACTGGTAATCCATGGTTGATAAACCATTCAATTTTTCATTTCAATTTTTCATTTCAATTAAAAACAAAAACCCAGTAAAAATGACTACCATTTATAAGATTGATTTGGGTATCAATTCTGAAGAAACCTTTTCCATTCAAAATAAATCATTGAAATTGGACTCTGTTGATGATGAACAATTGGCAAAGATCTTAAAGGACATTGAATCAATTGACACTTTGAAGAAAGTCGATTTGAGCGGTAACACTTTATCACCAGTCGTTATAAAGTCCATTGTGTCCAAGGTGTTGACCAATGCGAAGGACCATTTAATCGAATTAAACTTGCAAGATATTTTCACTTCAAGAGACAAGTTTGAAATTCAAGATTCGTTCAAGGAATTATCCACATTGTTACCAAAGTTTTCCCAATTGAAAGTGTTAAACTTGTCAGATAATGCCATAGGTCAAGAAGCCATCGATCCATTATGTGATTTGTTGGCCAATTTAATCAGTTTGAACCATTTGATCTTGACTAACAATGGGTTGGGTCCAATGAGTGGTGCTAAATTAGGTAAGGCTTTGTACGCATTGTCAAAGAAATCTAAGGATGTTTCCGAATCAGGTTTAACCACTTTCTGGTGTGGTCGTAACAGATTGGAAAACGGATCCATGGATTATCTTTCCATCGGGTTGAGACAGCATAAGGCTACTTTGAAAGAGATCAGAATGTACCAAAATGGTATCAGACCTCAGGGTATCTCTAAATTCTTGATCAATTGTGTGGCTAAATTGACTAATTTAGAGGTGTTGGATTTACAAGATAACACCTTCACAGCGTCTGGTTCTAATGCATTGGCTACAATCATGGAAAATTTAACTGAATTGAAAGAGTTGAACTTGAACGATTGTTTGTTAAACAAAAAGGGTGGATTATTGTTAATTGAATCTCTAGGTAAACACACTGGTTCTAAATTAGAATCGTTGAAATTACAATACAACGAATTGGATGAAGCTAATTTGGATTTGTTAGCTAGAACCGTTCCGGTGTTGAAGAATTTAAAATTCTTGGATTTGAATGGTAACATTTTCCTTGAAGACTCTGATAACGTTGTCAAAATCACAGATATCTTTGAAGAAAGAGGCGTTGGTGAATTAGGTGAATTAGATGAATTAGAAGAACCAGACTCTGATGAAGAAGAAGATGACGAAGAAGAGGATGACGAAGAAGAGGATGAAAATGGTGACAATGATAAGAACTTGGATGCTTTGGAAGATGAATTAGCAAAAATTCATATATAGTATTAGATTATACGGATAAATATATAGAAAATATTTAGAAAAAAAAAAACACACAAAAATACTCTTTGTATTGTATGTACGAAATTCCATCAATTAATATAATTTTTTTCAAAGAAAAAAAGAAAACAAAGTAATACACAAGGAATATCATCAAATTAACTACTCTGGCTTCTTATCCATGTCCAATTCCAGTTTTTGCCTTTCTGATTCTAACTTAATTATTTCCTCTTTGTATTTAGTTATTAACTGATCTTTCTTTATCCATCTATTCTCTAACCATTTTTCTTGTTTGTTCCGTTTGATTGGAATTCGTCTCATGAATTTCCCTTGAACGTGGATCAAAACTGTGAACTCAGAATCGGCACTCAATCCAAATACGTCAAACAATCTCGGGGCTTGAAACGATAACCCCCCAGTGGTGGCATCCCGTTTAACGTAAATCAAAGTGATATCGTATAACCTTGTGAAATTGGATTTGTACAAACCATTTATTGAATTCGAAAAGTTGGGGTACCTTGGATACAAAAGATTCTTAAAAAATGGTAAGTAATACTTGTCCGCTAACTCACTTTGAATCCTCAAGTCCTTTTCATTGAATATGTTAACCTCGGGGAAAGTCACCAACCAATACGGAGAAGCATTGTCAATGTCATCCGATTCGTTGAGGTACTCCTTGAACAATGTATTTGATGTAGTTGCATCTAATTCCCAATTCTCATCTGTTTCCGATATGTTTTTGAATAATTTCAAATTTGGCACTCCCCAAATATCAAACCATGTGAAGTACTTTAACTTGGGGATTAACATATTTGACGTTAAATCCTTGCAAACAATCGGTTCTGCACATTCGAATAAGGACAACTTACCCTTTTCCTTTTCCTTTCTCAGTTTCTTTCTTTCCTTTTCCCTTTCCCGTTGCTTCTTTTTATCTGGTTTCCCATCTTTGATGGAATCCTCTTCTATCAACTCTTCTTGATCCAGATGGAGTTGTTCTGATGCCTTTAAACAAAGAAAGGGAAAAACCATATAGTCCACCAAAGACTGATGGTTTGATATAACCAATGCATTGTCAAGTTCTAATTGGTCTCCCTTGATAATTACTTGTACTTTGTTCAATTCCTTTAATGATATTGCTGATGGGGAAATTCTTGGTTAGTATTTGACTTGAAATTTTGAATTTGTCCGTAAAAATAAGAAAAACGGCCAGCAAGAGAAAACTTACTAAAATATAAATACAAAGAGTCCAAAACCCACTGGCAAAATAATAATCATAAACTAATCCAATCCTTGGGAAAAACAGGTTTATGAAGTATGTGGATGTTCTAAATATTCGAAATATTATACAATACAACAAAAGGATTGAAATGAAACAGAGGCATCTGATGCCTTTAGTGAATTGCCTCTGTGCCAACAAACAATTTTGTAGTTGGTAAATCCCAAGATGGTTCAATAAATCGTTCTTCATTATCTTGAATATATTTTGCAACTGGTCAGCTGTTGGAGTCTAATGTTGCTGTCCTTTCAAACGTCAACGGTTAATCCCTTTCCCCTTTTCCCTCTTTGAATCAAGTATCGAAACTAACAAAAGAGACGTTAGATCACATGATATAGATCACGTGATTGTAATTTCCACAGCCTTGAAATGTTTTTTTTTTTAAAAAAAAATTTTAATTTTTAATCAGATAGGTATATAGAATAAGTTATATATAGATATATAGATATATATTATAGACAATATACAATAAAATAAAATAACGAGCACATTTCATTAGTTCATTTACTTTATAACTATTTACCATGTCCCGTATAATAGTGAAAAATCTTCCCATTTACTTCACGGAGGATAAATTGAAGGAACACTTTTTAAAAGTTCCAGCAAATGCTCATCAACCTACCATTACAGATGTCAAATTGATGAAAAATAACAAGGGTGAATCAAGAAGATTTGCATTCATAGGTTACAAGTCCACTACAGATTCTGAATTTGCCATTAAATATTTCAATGGTTCATACATCAACACTGCAAAGATTGAAGTGATGCAAGCTAAATCATTCAATGATCCTAATGTTCCAAAATCTTGGAAGGATAAAAAATTTGAAGGTGATTTGAAATTGAAAGAAACAGAATTGAAGTTACAAAGATTACAAGAGAGTTTAGATAAAAAGAAAAACAAGAAAAACAACAAGAACAAAAGACAAAAATTGAATGATATTGAAGAAAGAATAGCCAATGATTCAAATTTGAAAGAGTTTTTAGAGACAATGAAACCAACAACACAATCTAAATCATGGAACAATGATATGGTGATGGATGAGACCAATAATGGAGCATCCACTGCAAATGAAAACGGTAATGGTGTAAATAAACCAATTGTGGCTAATATTCCAGAGGGAGAAAGTGATGATGAATATGAACAGTTCAATCAAGACAAGAAGGCTGATAGCAGTGATGAAGAATTAAACAATGCTGAAGATGACCGAAAGGATGAGGACGAACCAATGATGTCTTTGAGTGAATTTGATGAAAAGCAAAAGGAGGACCAACAAAAGGAGGAAACTAGTTTAGATGATTGGCTTGCCGGTAAAACTAAAAGAATCAGAGAAACTGATGCGGACGAAGTTCAAAAGCAAATAAATTCACAAATCAATGCTGAAAACGGCGTGCAAGAGGAAGAAAAGGAACAACAACAGAAAGTCGAAGAGGATGAAGATGAAGAAGAGGAGGAAGAATTGACCGAACAAGAAAAGTCTATTGAAAAGATCTCACAAACAGGTAGATTGTTTCTACGTAACATTCTTTACACAGCAACAGAAGATGATTTCAAAGCATTGTTTTCTCCATTTGGAGAACTGGAGGAAGTTCACATTGCTGTTGACACAAGAACCGGTCAATCCAAGGGGTTTGCATATATAAAATTTGTGAATCCTCAAGATGCAAAGTTAGCTTACATGCAATTAGACAAGCAAATCTTTCAAGGACGGTTGTTACACATTTTACCAGGTGACTCCAAGAAGGATCATAAATTAGATGAATATGAATTGAAAAACATGCCATTGAAGAAACAAAAGGAATTGAAACGGAAATACCAAGCATCTCAACAACAATTCAGTTGGAATTCTTTGTTCATGAACAGTGATGCTGTGTTGGAAAGTGTGGCATCTAATTTAGGTATAAGCAAGTCGGAATTAATTGATCCAGAGAATTCTAACTCATCTGTGAAACAAGCATTGGCCGAAGCACATGTGATCAATGATGTTCGTAAATACTTTGAATCAAAGCATATAGACTTGACTAAGTTTGGTAACACCAAGGAGAAGGACGATAAGGTAATCTTGGTTAAGAATTTCCAACACGGAACATCAAGAGAAGAGATCGGTGAATTGTTTGCACCATTCGGTGAATTGAAGCGTGTATTGATGCCACCTGCTGGTACTATTGCCATTGTGGAATTCAGAGATGCACCAAGTGCCAGAACTGCATTTAACAAATTAGCGTATAGACGGTTAGGCAAGGCCATTTTGTACTTGGAAAAGGGGCCAAAGGATCTATTCACTGCTGAACCAAGTGAAGACAATGACGATGCTATTGAAGTTAAGACTGCTGGTGAGGAAGCCAAGCCAACTGCATCTGATATCGTTCATGGTGATGGTGAGGCTAAGAACTCTGCATCTGGTGGTGATGAAGAAGACGATCACGAAGACCACACTGGTCCTACAGTGTCTGTGTTTGTGAAGAATTTGAATTTTGTCACCACTCAATCTGATTTGGTGAAAGTGTTCAAACCATTGGATGGATTCATTGTTGGTACCATCAAGACAAAGCCTGATACTAAGCATCCAGGTAAAGTGTTGAGTATGGGTTTCGGGTTTGTGGAATTTAAGACTCTTCCTCAAGCTAAGGCCGCTATCAATGCCATGGATGGATATTCATTGGATGGCCATAACTTACAATTGAAGATCTCCAACCGTGTCAGTAATAACAACACCGGTAACAATTCATCTGGTAAGAAGACCAAGGGTAAATCGACAAAGATCATTGTTAAGAATTTACCTTTCGAATCCACTAGAAAGGATCTATTGTCATTGTTTCAAACATTTGGTAATTTGAAATCTGTCAGAGTGCCAAAGAAATTCAACAAGTCCGCTAGAGGTTTTGCGTTTGTAGAATTTTCCACCATGCAAGAGGCCAGTAATGCCATGGATCAATTGCAAGGTGTGCATTTACTTGGACGTAGATTAGTGTTAGATTACGCCGAGGCAGAGACCGATGTGGAAGGTGAAATTGAAAAGATGACTAGAAGAGCCAAGAAGCAAACTCAAAGTAGAAAGATGGCAGATTTAAGAGAAACATACGGTGGTAAGAGAAAGTTGGAATTGAGTGATAATGAGGAATAAAAGTTGGTATGATGAATTGTACTATATACACGTATACATATATATATATATATATATATATATTTATATATATCCTTATAAAGAAATTAAAATTAAAGAAAGAAACCCCATTCTATATAAAACCACTGAATCATGTTGGATAATACTAACTAACTATTGTTTATTCTTCTTAATCAATCCTTCCTTCACTATAAAGTAATCATCCTCTGCTTCACCACTTAAACAAGTAGATTTCCATGATTCTTCCAATTCACCCTTAGCTAAATCAACCTTGTTATTATCAATGGCCTGCATCAAATCATCATAATCAAGTACATCATCGGTCGATAAATCTTCCATTAACCTCGTCAAATGAGCGTCTGTCGATGATGATAAATTTGGGTTCAATTGTGAAGAATGTAATTGATTGATGAACCGTAATTGATCATTTAATGAATTGATTAATTTATTCTCTCGTTCTAAAGTTAATTTAGTACGAAGGCCAGCTAAAGTGAGTAATTTCAATAAAATCGGTTTTGTTATGATACTCTGTGATTGTGGATCTGTTGGATCATTGGTCAATAAATCATTAGTGTTCCAAGTGGATTTAGAGAATAGTTGATTCAATTCTTCGATTGAATTTATCTTATCACCTATCTTTGATGTTGAATACACATTGGATTGAAAACGTCTACTTATGGAAGAACAAAACAAGAAATATTTAGGTAACGTTGGTTTAAACATATTGAAATTTTGGGTGTAAGTGAATCCCAGGATACACCTAAAGAGTAATACATCTTAACCCTTCTCCTTATTATTATTATTCTTCTTCTTCTTCTACTTTCTTACTTTCTTTCTTTTTCCACACTGCTGAGAAAAATCAAGAGTTGCACAGCCTAATAGTTGGAAAAAAGCACAACTCTACACCAGTTTTATCATCACGTGACTTTAGTTTCAGAAGGTGAAGAAAGAACAATTTAAACAACCTGAGTTGTGAAATGATTTTAACACTGCTCAACAATCGTCCGTATCGTATAAAACCGTAATCTTTTGAAACTGTTGGAGAGGCAAAAAGAGGAGATTGATCTTGGCTTTTGAATGCACATTCACACTTGCTCTGGTCACTCTACGAACACCCAAAAAAGCACATTAGCCTTAACACTTTGAAGAGTTGAAGAAAAAAAACTTTTTTTTTTAATATCGCGGACGTCGGCCTGGATAGTTAAATTTTTGAAAATTGGCCGATGTCAAGGGCGGGGGAGGGCAATCACTTTAAAGTTGACGTAGTAAATGAAGTGAGGCTGTAAGGGTGCGCAACATTGGTAACATGCATGGTATGGGACAAAGGTTGAGACGCTACAGCCGTACTAAATGAGGAGAAGTTTTGTTTACAAGGTGAAGAAGGTAGCAAGAGCAAGAGCAAGAGAAGGAACGACGACGACGACGACTATCGACCCTTTTCTTGTTCTACTTTGTTTAAAAATATCAAATAAGACATCAAATTATAATATATATATATATAGTAAATAAAGGAAAGCATGTAATTTAGAAGAATGATTCGCAAATAAAATCAAATAACTAAATCACTGTAAAGACAAGAAAAATGAATATAAAGAAAAGAACAACCAAGGGAGTAAAAAAAATAAACAGATAGCTCAACAAATACAGTTATTCCCAAACAAACAAACTCATCCAGTACAAACTAATTAAAGTGACCAAGAGTGGGTTTGAACTTGTCAATTTCAAATGATGGGTGCTTTAAATATCGTTATCACAGGAAACTCTGTATTTCTATCTATCAATTTTAAAGGGTGTGATGTACTTCTTACTTGGGTGCTAATCTTGAAGAAGTCCAACTTAAATCCTTACCAAACAAACACAATTGTAATAATCATCATAAGAAAGGATAGTTAATACATCCTTCAAATTAATTCAGGTTAATGGGAATGGAATGGTACTGATTGGTTTTCTTGACATGTATGTGGTCCTTATCCTTATTGATCCTAATATACCGTTCTTTTTTAAATTGTAACTGAATTATTCGTGCTTTATCATATATATATAATCATAATCATATCAGATTTAACTAAAGAAATAAGATTGTTTCATTTTGTTTTGTCGTGTGTTATTGTATCGTAGTGATCAAATACATTGGATGAATCAAATAAAATTTGGATGTGCTATTTCCAATTCATCGTTTCATCCAGTGTGGGTTTGATGGAGAACAAAAGACAAACAAAAGAATGTATCTATCATTATTGTTCATTTTAGTTTTTTAATTTTTAAAGCAGGGAATATGTACATGTTTTATATAAAATTCTAATGGCAATAAATCAATAAATCATATCATATCATATCATATAGAACATTGAACTAAACCAAATTAAATTAAATTAACTAGACTGTTTCCTTACCAGTTTGTTGACAAAACCAAACATCGGCTAAGATGGTTAAAAAATAGATTAATTTATAACCTTCTCTAAAACGGGAAAAACGGAATAGAGGCCTTTTTTCATTTTAATTTCTTCTATATGCAGATTTTTATATCTATATTTAATAGGTAACTAGTTGACTTGTTAAGTATGTTTATTTGTTTATTTGTTTATTTGTTTACCTACACACGGTGGCTACGGTACGGATCTGATGGGTATTTTCTTTGTGGAGGTGGGTGGCTGCTTCTTTTTGCTCACATCCGAGTGAGTTTTTCTTCTGTGCAAGTGCTTTTTTCCCCTTTTTGTTTTTGATAACTAGAAATAGACAAACGGATTTAAGTAAATAAGTAATTATTATTGAAAACAGGTTCTTTGGGGGTTTTGGGGTGTAATTGTGAACGAAGTTGAAGTTTTAAATCTTAATAAAGCACTACCGAATAAACAAGAATAAAAAGCAAAGATTAAATTCCATAGTATAGGTATAAAAATGTATCTTTATATATGTATAATAATAATTAGATATGATGGTTTATAAATAAAATGAAACAAAGTGTATAAATAAAAATGAGAATAATGTAATGATAGTAATAAAAACAAAATGGTATTAAAAAATAATAGTAATGATGATAATTAATTTTCTAGAGCTCTAGCACAAACTAAATCTTTTCAGATTTTTCATTCTTAGCAGTATTATTAGTAGCAGCAGCAGAACCAGAAGCACCAGATTTCTTTGGGACTAAGATTTGATCATCACCCTTCTTAGCAGCAAAGATTGTGGTATCCTTTTCATGTCTATCCATGTGAGATGCAGCAGATTTGAACAATTTCTTAAAGTTAAACAATTCTGATATGCTGAAATTCTTCACTCTGAACAACCAATAACCAAACAACATGGCACCGAAATTGAAGAAAATGTAAATCCATGCAATACCGAAGTTTCTCCAATGGTATGACCACTTAATGTTGTATTGAATGACAACTTGATCTTGCATTGTGTATGCGCAGTACTTACATTGAACTGTATCGGATGGATTGGCAACGTAACCCCCCTTTCTGTCAATGTAATCACTCAAGTAAGAACCACACGTTTCTCCCACTGGAGCATCCATGATATTGTATTCATCAAAGGTACATTCCAACTTTCTGTCGTGAACTAATGGAGCCACAAATGCTTGCACAAAGTAAGTAAATGGCGACACAACATACATAAACTTCCAGAAACCTGGTGAGTATCTCTTTGGATTCAAAATACCACAGAATAACAACATGGAGGCAAACAAGTTGGAGTTAATCATGGAGGCAGATGGGACATCAGGGGAGAAGTACAAAATAGCCATACCATAAGACATAAAGTACATTGGGAAGATTAACACGTAGATGAAGAAGAAGAAACCCGCGTGGTGAGCGGTACCAGAGTATTGAGCTGGCCAGTAGTAACAGATGAAACAGAAGAATTGACAAACTGAAGACCAAAAGATTTCCACTAATGTGTGAGACAATAACAAACAAGACCAATGGAAAGTGTTAGATAGGGCTTCTCTAACTTCAAACAACTCTCTAGTATCGTAAGCAAACACATGACCCTGGTTAATCATAGCTAATGAAATCAACAACAACATGAACACAGATGAAAATGCACCTTCAGCACCAGCAATCGAATGATCCATACCGACGAATGACAAACCAACGAAGATAGCACAGAAAACACATTCCAAAAATTTAGCTCTTAAGTAAATTGGTGATCTCCAAAATTGTAAGAAAGTTCTCTTCAACACAAAGATAAATTGGTTAGTGTAGTTGGTAGCAAACTTAGCGGTCAAATCACCAACATTGGTATTGACTGGTCTTTGTGGTAATTCTCTATGTAAAGTGTCAATTTCTTCAGAAACCACAGCACATTCTGGAGAGTCCTTCCATAGTTCGTGCCAATCTTGAGCAGACGAAGCAGTGGCACCAGCACCAATACAGTTCAAAATATATTCAGCAGGGTTTTCAGATTCACCACAAGGAACACCAGAGTAACGTTCAAAATAGTTTAACATAGTGGATGAGTTTGGACCAATGTCACCAAAGTAAACAGTCTTACCACCTTTCTTCAACAACAACAATCTATCAAACACTTCAAACAAAGTGGCAGAAGGTTGATGAATGGTACACAAGATAGCTTGACCAGAATCAGCTAATGCTCTCAAAAATTGCACAATAGACCAAGATGACTCGGAATCCAAACCAGATGTTGGTTCATCCAAGAATAACAATAAGGATGGTTTAGCAACTAATTCAGTGGCAATAGACAATTTTTTTCTTTGTTCAACATTCAAACCTCTACCGATCTTACCAACCATGGCCTCAGCATATTTATCCATACCAAGTAATCCAATGATCTTTTCAACGTATTCGTACTTTTCAGCTTGTGGAGTTTCCTTTGGTTGTCTCAAATTAGCGGCAAATCTCAATGATTCTCTGACAGAGAATTCAGCCATATGTAAATCTTGTTGTTGCACATAACCTGTTCTTCTCTTGAAAGAACCATCTAATGGTCTACCATTGACTAACATGTCACCGGTAATGACACCAAAACTGATACGTTGAGCCAAGACATTTAATAAAGTAGTCTTACCAGCACCGGATTCACCCATCAAAGCAGTCATTGTACCAGGTTTAACGTAACCTTGAATGTCACACAACAATTGTCTTTGCTTACCCTCGTACGGAATGATGTAATCTAAGTGTTTCCAGGAAAAGATATCGGCTTCGGCAATGATCTTCTTCAAATCGGCATTTGGACCATTCAAGGCAAGCATCATCTCTTCTCTAGTGGCAACCTTACCATCCCAGTCCTCATCACCAGCGGCATCTGGCATGTGCCCTCTCTTAAACAATAACAAATCACCACCCGATTCAACATTTTTGACAAATTCAGATAAAAGAACATTCAAACCAATGAAACCAGCAGTCCAACAGACATTGATACCCCAGTATTTCCAGACATTGTGCCAGTGGAAGTTGTACTTTCTACTCATGTATGCATCACCTTGAACAATTGATTCACCTGCCACGGCACCGGCTATGGCACACACTTGGTTGGCAATGGAAACATCTTCATAACCTGGACCTGATGGAACGAAATCATGACACTTCATCTTTCTACCGTGGAATTCATTACCAATCAAAGAGTTGTAACAGTAAAACATAGGGTTCAAATAATGGATCCATTTAATCCAATGATGCATCTTTGGCAATGGCAACATAAAACCAGCATACACACAAAGCATCAGCACCCATAAACCACCAACAGCGTGAGCAGTGGTACCATCCTTAGTGACAGAGGCAACTAATTTAAAGATAAAGGACATACATTGTTGAATGGTGAACAAAAACAAAAAGAACATAAAGAATGCACCAGCCTCGTGTTTCAAGTTTGGCATCCAGTAAGCGGTCAATGATAAGATGATAACAGCAACCATCTTTGTTGGCACTTCAGTGATAATTTCTTGCAATGCTTCAGCGGATAAATGGTACATGGAATAAGATTTCTGTTTCACTAAGATTGGCCGGTTAGCAAACGAATTAGCAATTTCTGCCAATGAGGTTAACGCACAGAACAACAAACAGTAGAAAAGCATACCACCTCTTGAATAAGCACCATTAGTAGCCTTCGGAATGTGGTAGTACATAGAACCGACAACGAAACCCTTAGTGACGAAGGAGGAGAGGTACACCATGGTATAAGTGAAATCACCCTTAGTTCTTTGGAAACCTCTGATCATCAAATAGTACAATTGAGCCCAATAGTTGACAACGAATTGAGATTTCTTTCTTTGCAAAGTTTGCTTTCTTTGAGAAGTGGCAAATTCCAATCTTTGTCTAGTATCCTCTGGGTTATGGGTGGCAATGAATTCATTGTACTTGTCTAACAAACTGTTGTACTCAGGGGATTGTAGCCAGTATTGTTCAAAGTCCTCTGATGATTCTGGCACTTTCCCTTCAAATCCCTCTCTGATTTGTCTTGACGATGGAGAGGTAACAGCGGTTAGGAATTCTGGAGCAGTCATTCTAGGTGGTTTATAGAACCCCATCTTTTCAAAATAAGAGACACCTTCATCTGCCAATCCATAGTAAACTTGTCTACCCTTGTAGATGACAGTGACTTTATCGAACAAGTCATAGATGTTTTGACCAGCTTGATAAATGGCGACAAGAGCGGAACAGTTCAACATATTTGTAGCAGTTCTTAAACATTGAGTGAATTCCAAAGCTGTGGATGCATCCAACCCTCTGGTGGCATTATCGAAACAGTAAACGGATGCATTCATGGATAATGCTTCACAGATAGACACTCTCTTTCTTTCACCACCAGAGACACCTCTGACGAAATCGTTACCAACCTTGGTGGAGTAAGTGTGGGTCAATCCAAACACAGTAGTCCAAAGTTTCAACATGTTATCCACATATTGGTTTCTGGTCAAGTTATCGACTCTCTTGGCTGGAGTCTTAGTTCTCAAGGCAAATTCAATTGTTTCCTTGACTGTGATATGGGGGAAATGGAAATCCAATTCAGGGTTGTAAATGACGTATCCTTTGAATCTTTTCATCATTTCATCTTGAGGCAATCCATCGTAAGAGAATTCCCCTTCGACTTTTGTGAAGTTTTCAATTTCACCTGCACATGATTTCAACAAAGATGAACAACCAGCACCAGGTTTACCCAATGCCAACACCATTTCACCTGGTTCAATGATACCGATGAAATTTTGAATAATTTTTCTCTGAGACCGGGTATCCTTTTGGAAAAACTTAACTGGTGCCTTGACTGTGTCTCTGGCTAATTCCCCCAATGAGGGACCGTATGCAGCTGATGCATCGATACCCCAACAAGTTAAATTATTGAATGCTAAACCAGAATGGGCAGATTCAATTCCCTGAGCTGATGATTTTTCTCTCAAGTAGTTTAATAACATTTTCAAATCGAAATTGTCCTGAGACACTTCAAAGTTTTCCAAATCAGCCTTAGTCTTTGTTGATAACACTCTGGCTAATGTTTCAATTTGTTCCACACCTTGAGCAGATGAAAGAATTCTTGATAAATGTTGAGATAATCTGTCAATTTCATCTTGTTCTTCAACATCTAATGGATTATACTCTTGAACTCCATCGTTGGAATCACTTGAATTGATAGATTCGTTATCCATATTGATGATGTATTAAAAGCTTTGGATGATTGATATTTAACTAAGGAAAAAAAAAGGAGATAGGGAAAAGGGGTAGAAGAGAAAAATAAGAAACACATGATATTAAAAGACAAATAGGGAGGATATACATATATATATATCCCCCATGGTAAATGTAACGAATACTCATAGTAAATATATATAATATATATTTATATATTTATATATCTCAATTAATACAAATGTAAATAAAGGAGAAAAATCTGTAAATAATAATAAAAATAATTGAATTTAATTGAAATAAAATAACTCTATTCCGGGATTGTAAAAGTGGTGGTGGTAGCGGTAAATTTACCCAGTAAAAGGTATAGGTAAACAAATAACCTATTTAATTATACTTATTTGGGTCTATATGGATGTGGATGTGGATGTGGATGTGGATGTAGACGTAGAAGTTACTTTGTTACTGACTTAGATTAGTCATACACAAATACAAGTAAGAACAATCAAAGATATAACCCTCAAAATTTGAATGAGTTATTAAGTGTAAATGAACAAATCATAAATCACAGATAATCAATCAATTACATCTATTAATCTCTTATCCACCATTCATGGTTTATGCATTTTAACAAAATTCTAAATCTGAATAGAAACATAGTAGCATTAAAATAATAGTATAAATAAATATATATATACAAGTAAATTCAAACAAATACCCTCGCTTAACACGGGTTAAGTAATCCATGAGAGCTCGTTTCTTTTTTTTTGTTGTTGTTGTTCTCTGTCTCTCTCTCTCTCTCTCTCTCCTTCTTTTATGTCGGCACAATTTGCTTGAACCGGCCGGGCTGTGCAATCTCACATGCCCCCCCCTTCCTCCTCTTCCTCTATGAGTTTCTCCTCTTTTGTCTGTACCACTCTCTATCTCTATCTCTCCCGCGCGACAAATTCTAAAACAAAAGTCTAGCCCCACATACTACACTTCCTTACACCAGGAAACAATGGCATATTATTTCCTACATCTACCACCTACCATCTACCATACAACTACACCTATATATATATAGAGAGAGAGGGAGAAAGAGTTCAATCAAAAAAAAGAAGCAAAACCAATTTCCATTTCATATTTAAAATAAACAAACAAAGAAACTAAAGTCTGTGAATACACAAAATTAAAAACGAACTACCAAAAATTAAAACAAATAGGGGAAAAGGAAATATACAATAATGGTATATATTGTAGTCACAAAATCAAAGCCAAAATGGCAACACCAAATCCAAGAATCGAAACACCATTACAAACTTCATAATTGTTACCCTCTCCAATATATGTAGAGACAGGCTCTTGACCACCGAATGAATTGATACCACCAGACATCGAACCGGCAAAGTAATATGTTGATGTGGTTTCCACATTCTTGTATTCACTTTCAACTGGAGCAACAAATGCAGGAACTGAAGACTCAGTGGTAGTTGCTAAAGGTGGTAGTGCTGGTGCTGGTGTTGAAGCAGGAGCAGGAGCAGGTGCTGGTGTTGAAGCAGGAGCAGGAGCAGGTGCTGGTGCTGGTGTTGAAGCAGGAGCAGGAGCAGGTGCTGGTGCTGGTGACGATGGTGGCACGGGAACAGGAGCTGGTACTGGTGAAGTTGAAGTTGTAACAACAATCTTTGTAGATGAAATACAATCATCATCTTCACTTGAAGTCACCATTGATGTGCTAGTTGGTAATGGTTCTGGAATGACACTGGACGACACAGACACAGTTTTTTTATCATCTGGACAATCTGGATCTTCAGTGGAAACCACACTAGCAATAGTGGTTTCAGTTGTAATCTCAGTGGCCTTGGTGATTAGTGCAAGAGTTAATGGAACGATGATTGTAATCTTCATTGGGAGAGAAGGAGAGAGGGGGTGAGGAGAAACACTTAAATGAATGAATTAATTAATTAGTTAAAATGGGAAATGTATAACAATTCTCTCCTTGTTGTTTCATATATAATATCCATTATTCGTACGTTGTTTTATACTTTGATAAAATAAACCATATAATAACAAACATAAAATGTGATTTAACATTGAAAGAATTTTTAACTGGTTTTATGTAATTCATCTAATAAGGACTACAGATGAATTTTCATTCATTTTTCTTGTCGTCTTTTCTGGTCCTTACACTTGTTCTGGAGTGTATTTGTTGTTGTGAAATTAAGTGGTTTTAAACATAACATAATATAATATAACATATCTTTCGTCACGTGACCATATCTTAAACTATTAGAGTGTCTTCTGTGTGTACGTGTGTCACTCAATTTTAGATGGTTGGATTATATTAATTAGCAAAGGGTAATGAAAAACAAATCAAAACTAAACTAAACAAAACAAAACTAAACTAAACTATGTAAAAGTTGGATTGAATTGAATTGAATTGAATTGAATTGAATTGAATTGATTCAGAACATTCTTCAAAGGATTCAATTCTCCATGCAAATGTTAATGAATTCATTTTCATTGATTTCTCCATCATCATCTAAATCAAATTCATCGATCATGGCTCGTAATTCTTCGTCTGTCAACGATTCACCCAATTCTTTAGCCACTCTTTTCAAATTTTTAAAACTGATCTTACCAGTGCCGTCATCGTCGAATAATTTAAATGCACGTTTGATCTCATCTAATGGATCTCTTTCAATGATCTTGACAGAAACATAATCGTAGAAATCATTGTAATTTATCAAATTTTTATTGTCAACATCGTATTTGTTTATAATGTCAATGACTTGTTTCTTGCTTAAATCAAATCCTAACGCTCTCAATGACACTTTCAATTCATGGTAATCTAAAAATCCATCGTTGTTCATATCAAATAATGAAAACTAAATTTTTGTAATACATCAAATAGTTAGTATAACGTGGGTCTTCAGTTCATGATAAATTTCAAATAAACAAAAATACAACTTACAGCTTCTTTGATCTCTTGCTTTTGCTCATTCAATAATTCAGCCTTCATTTGTCGTTTCCCTTGGGTAGATGACATGTTAAATAAGAATTGAATCAATAAGTCTAGATATATGTATGCGTATATATGGGTTCATGGGTATATATTTATATATTTACCTAACCAGTAATGGATGAATATGAATAGTTTCTTAGTATTGTCAAATGTGTTCAACACAACAAAACGCGTCAAATTTTTTTTCCTTTTTTGGTTTCATTTTTGCTTTGTTTTAAAGGGCTTGATGGCTTTACCTAGATGTTTGTATAATTGGTTTTGTTTAACTTGCACAATTTTTATTTTTTTTTATTTTACATTTGGCTATATGTGACCAATTAAATAATCAATCATATGAGTTTCAAAATAGGCGATAAAGTGAAATTATTGAGGAATGGAACAACTGGTACTGTCAAATTCATTGGCCCCACCCAGTTTAAACCTGGAACATGGATCGGTTTAGAATTAGATCAACAGTTTTCTGGTTTGGGGAAAAATGACGGATCCATTGATGGTATTAGATACTTTTCCCTTGATAATAACCAATTAAATTCTGGTTTATTTGTTAAGCAGACGATGGTTTCTGAAATAAATGATCGATCATCCATTGAATCGTCACAACCAGATTCACCCAATTTTGATGATGTTGGTAAATTACAAGCTGTCTTACGTAAATTGGATGCTAAAGTGATGGTATTGAAAAAAGAAAACGATCAACTGAAGGAAACATTGATCCAATCAAAGTTGGAAAATGAAAGATTGCTGCAATTAATCTCAACGTTGAATGAAAACATTGAACGAGAGATCATTGATAAAAATTCACTCATGGATGACAATGATCAACTAAATGGTCAATTACAAGAATTGACAACCAAAAATAACGATCTAAAATCAATCATTGTCAACTTAGAAGAAGAATTGCATCTAGTTAACGAAATATCTAACCAATTGAGTATGAAATCTGACACTGATTCCGGGGTTGAACATTTGAAAAAGGAAAAATTACTTGAAATGGCATTGATCAAATTGAAACAGGAATCAGCCAATAACCAATCCAATTACAATGACACAATCGATAAATTACAAGCAAAATTAAAGGAATACAAACAATTAACTGAATCATTCGCTGAATGTAATGATAAGATAAATACTCTTGAATCAGATAACAAAAGTCTACAAGGACGATTAAATGCATTGTCTAAACATGAACTGATTATTGACAGTTTGACCCTACGAAATGAGCAACTTGTTGATGAAATCAGTAAATTAGAAGAGAAGGTGGAGCAATTGGAGCAATTGTCACTGATTGAACAAGATTTAGAGGAAAACACAAATGAGTTATTACATGAGAAAGATTCACAATTACAAACATTACAGCAGGAACTATCGCAAAAATCAGAGATGATAAGGTCACTGAAGGACTCAAATGTCAGGTTAGAATTATTGGTTGAGGAAATAAAAGATCACCATATGGGAAATAATTCTCATACAACATCAATGAATAAAGAATTTGATCAATTAAAGTACCAACAATTTAAATTATCCAAGATTCAATTCAATCTCACAATAGAAACTTTACTACGTAAAATTATTGAAAATTCTTCAAAACAATGTATTGAGTTGATCTCCAGCTTTACTGAAAGTTCTATGTATAATTTAAATGATTACTTCTCGATAGTTAAATTTTATAACTTGTGCTGTGTCATGGCAGATTACTTCCAAGATGAGGTTTCCTCTGGAATCCTTGGAGTACTTTCAGTTCACAATTACATTAGTTTGTCATTATCATTGCGGCATGCATTTATATTTCGGAATCTTGCTACACAAGTTGATTGTTTTCTTCAGTTGCTTAAATATAATGATATTTCCTTAACCCCAATTGTGAAGGTGATTAACTCCTATTTGGAAAATTTTGCCAACTTGTTTGAACGGCAAGAATTTGACTTTTCTTTCGTATCTGAAATTTTTGAATCTGTCGAAATTGAAGATGACGAAATCACTGCAAGAGAACAGTCAATAAAGACAATTACTTATCTTTTGAACAAATGTGCCCAAAGTTCTCTATTATTGAAACTAATCACTAAGAGTGACAATATCACACATGTAACACTTAACAAAGGATCATGCAATACATTAGATAGTCAATTGACAACATTCATTGAATCTATAAAAAGTTATCTTGGTGATCTGTTAGCATTAAGAACCTCGGATTATGGTTTAAGTGTACCAATCCAAATAAGCCTATTGGAAACACAGGTTGATTTATTCTTTGATTTGCTTTCTAATATAGATCAACAAATTACCACAACTGACAGACTGAGCAATGATCCAATATTTGATCGGTTTCAATTTCCAAAACTTCCCAATTACAATGTGATAAAAACTAAAAAACAATATATTTGGATTTCTAGAAATACTGATAAATTGTATCAACCGTATGCCGATAGAAGTGTTGGAAATGGTAGTAACACTGATAAAGCATTAACAGATGAATTGAAGTTAAAGTTGAACCTTTTACAATCCAAACTAAGGGAATCACAAAACAATGAGATTAAAATAATCCAACAACAAAGTTTATTACACACTACTTTGCAAACTAGCGATGAGTTACAACAAAGAGTTAATCATTTTAAACTCCAACAGAATAATTTAGAAAATGAAGTCAATAAGTTAAGGAAAAGGTTAGAAATTCATGGTATAGATTCTGACGATACAAAACAATTTAATCTCTTTCAAGAATGTTCAAGGATGAATAAATCCAGCTTAATTAGTGAAATTTCACAGTATAAAAAACTAGTAAAGGACTTACAAAGTTTAACATATGAGAAGATGTCTCCTGATTATATGCGGCAGCTCCTTTCTTTTGATAAATTTGATTCCCTCTTAACTAGAGAAAATGTTGAACCATTATGGGCCGGTGTCGACATTCTTATAGAGGATAATTTTAGAATCAATGTACCAGAATATTGTCCTGATGAAATAGTTTTAACATGTATGAGCAATAATTTAAATGCGTCTTGCTGATGTGTTTGGATGAAAGGTACTGTATACAAAATTACAAAAGCTACTGTTTTCCTTAATAAAAAGCAAAATAATATATTTCCAAATAACGAAATCGTCAAGTGTAAGTAAGATTCACCACAAAAGTTTTGGTGAAGAAAAATTGTAAATGTAAAACTAAGTAAAAAACAGTAAGATAACAAAAAACACATAACTAAAAGCTAAAAAGGCAAAGATTGTAGGGACAAATAGATATAGAGCATAAAAAGATTATTCCAATTTGAGAAAACAAACATTGGATAAAGCGAGTAAAAAATACATAAGCACAAACAAAAAAGTATATTTTGGATGAAGTCATCCACTAACTTATAGGACGATAGATTGGAAACGGAAAAAACAGCTCAAAGGAATAACGAAATCGAAAACATTAAGTCCAACACCATCCATTATAATTAAAAGAGTAAAGCAGTATAAACCATCATTTCATTCTTAAATGATACAAATGAATAATGTCAATAAACTGATAACAATTCCACCGTATGATGATACAACTTGATTAGCTCTACCTTCTAGAGGAGAGATTTGTGAAGAAGTTCCACTTGAAGGTTGTGATGAAGCGCTCACCGAAGATGTAACAATTGTGGTAGGCACAGTTGAGGCAGTACCGGTTGATGTTTCAACACCCTTGGCAGGGTTTGTATCGGTTGTCTCTTTATCTGCAGCAGGAGCTGGACCTGTTGGAGTAGAAGTACCTGGAGCAGGAGCTGGACCTGTTGGAGTAGAAGTACCTGAAGCAGGAGCTGGACCTGTTGGAGAAGAAGTACCTGGAGCAGGAGCTGGACCTGTTGGAGTAGAAGTACCTGGAGCAGGAGCTGGACCTGTTGGAGTAGAAGTACCTGGAGCAGGAGCTGGACCTGTTGGGGTAGAAGTACCTGGAGCAGGAGCTGGACCTGTTGGAGTAGAAGTACCTGGAGCAGGAGCTGGACCTGTTGGAGTTTCAGGACATGTTGTAACTGTAACTGTAGTGACACAATGGTTATCACTACAGGATGTTATAGTGATAGTAGATGTGATAAGTGACGACTCGGTGGTTGTAATAGGAACGGGTGGGACAGTAGTTTCAGAAGAAGGTCCGCTTGGAGAATTGGATGGACCAGTTGTCGTAGAGGTGGAGCAATCAGGACATGGAGGAACTGCTGAGGAGGTAACTTCTGATGACGAGGCTGGAACAATTGGGGACGTGGATGGACCAGTTGGAGACGTAGTCGTAGTACAATCAGGACATGGAGGAACAGGAACAGTTGATGATGTTGATGCAACAGAGCTTGATGCACCTGAGGTGGATGGACCTGAGGTGGATGGACCTGAGGTGGATGGACCTGAGGTGGATGGACCTGAGGTGGATGGACCTGAGGTGGATGGACCTGAGGTAGATGGACCTGACGTAGATGGACCTGACGTAGATGGACCTGACGTAGATGGACCTGAGGTGGATGGACCTGAGGTAGATGGACCTGAGGTAGATGGACCAGTTGATGAACCAGATGTAGAACAATCAGGACATGGAGGAACAGTTGATGATGTTGATGCAACAGAGCTTGATGGACCTGAGGTAGATGGACCTGAGGTGGATGGACCTGACGTAGATGGACCAGTTGATGAACCAGATGTAGAACAATCAGGACATGGAGGAACAGGAACAGTTGATGATGTCGATGCAACAGAGCTTGATGGACCTGAGGTAGATGGACCTGAGGTAGATGGACCTGAGGTAGATGGACCTGAGGTAGATGGACCTGAGGTAGATGGACCTGAGGTGGATGGACCTGAGGTGGATGGACCAGTTGATGAACCAGATGTAGAACAATCAGGACATGGAGGAACAGGAACAGTTGATGATGTCGATGCAACAGAGCTTGATGGACCTGAGGTAGATGGACCTGAGGTAGATGGACCTGAGGTAGATGGACCTGAGGTAGATGGACCTGAGGTAGATGGACCTGAGGTGGATGGACCTGAGGTGGATGGACCAGTTGATGAACCAGATGTAGAACAATCAGGACATGGAGGAACAGGAACAGTTGATGATGTCGATGCAACAGAGCTTGATGGACCTGAGGTAGATGGACCTGAGGTAGATGGACCTGAGGTAGATGGACCTGAGGTAGATGGACCTGAGGTAGATGGACCTGAGGTGGATGGACCTGAGGTGGATGGACCAGTTGATGAACCAGATGTAGAACAATCAGGACATGGAGGAACAGGAACAGTTGATGATGTCGATGCAACAGAGCTTGATGGACCTGAGGTGGATGGACCTGAGGTAGATGGAGCAGAACTAGATGGAATGGTGACAGCAGATGAAGATGGCAAAGTGTACGAACTTGATAAAGAGGAACTCAACAACGAAGAGCTAAAGGAAGAGCTATAACTTGGAACAGTAGAAGACGAATTGGAATAGAAAGGTTTCGATGAACTACTACTAGTACCCGATGAAAAAGAGGAAGGTAAAGTTGATGGACCTGAGGTAGATGGACCAGATGGTGACGTGGATGACTTACCAGATGGTGAACTAGATGGACCAGATGGTGACGTGGATGACTTACCAGATGGTGAACTAGATGGACCAGATGGTGAACTAGATGGACCAGATGGTGAGGAAGCTGGACCAGATGGTGAAGTGGATGGCTTACCAGATGGCGAACTAGATGGACCAGATGGTGAGGAAGATGGACCAGATGGTGAACTAGATGGACCAGATGGTGAGCTAGATGGACCGGATGGGGAACTAGATGGACCAGATGGTGAACTAGATGGACCAGATGGTGAACTAGATGGACCGGATGGTGAACTAGATGGACCAGATGGTGAGGAAGATGGACCAGATGGTGAACTAGAT